>BMAU01003312.1:762500-822500 GCA_019973935.1 Trichonephila clavipes | reverse complement strand
CTCATTGTTTTCAGCTTTTGGGATATTTTTAAAACTGTTAAGGAACAACATTTGTTCTTATTTTTGTACATTGGATGACTGCCCATCAAATAATTTTGATGGTAAATATCGTTTTAACGATGAATAACCAAACACAAAGTAATTTTCTGCATTGATTCTACTTAATCCACTCAGATGCGAATGCTGTTAGGATTAAAGCACCTTTAGTTCACAAAAAAGGCATTATTTCTCTGAATTAGAACATTTGAATGTGTAGGAAAAGGATGTGTATTTAGACAGAAAAAAAAGTTTATACATTTATATAATCTATGACTATTGATCTACTGAAGCATATTTATTGTGCTTAATCTAATGTGTGAATATTTCCTCGTTAGAGCTATATTTTTACAAAAATTACGACATTTAGGAATTTAGGGGAGGACACTTATATTAATACCCATTAAATGTCGTTTTACAATTTATTTTTTAATCAGTATACGCAGTTTATAGAGAATGAATGTTCTAAGAGTGAGTTATGATTTTGGAAATAAATTGATTAAGAAATGTATTATATCTAACCTACGTAAACGTACTATTTATAGATCCATCTTAATTCAGTCGGGTAAAACAAGTAAATGAGTTGAAATTACAAGTATATATTTCTTCTTGGAAAAATCTTGGTGTAAATAATTCCTTATTCAAAAATTCAATCTAAAGGTTTTTTTAGAGGTATAGAACTTTAAATTGCAAAAAAACAGCGATGTATTATTCGATTGATATGAAGTTTTTTTTATTCGAAAGATAATCTTGTGGCATTACATTTTGAATATGATCCTGACATAGGACTGCCACGGCTGGCTCGGATGTAGTCCAATCTGGACGTCCAATTTTCGATGACTTTTTCCAACATTTGTGGCCGTATATCGGCAATAACACGGCACATGTTGTCTTCCAAATGATGAAGTGTTTGTGGCTTATCCGCATAGACCAATGACTTTACATACCTCCACAGAAAATAGTCTAGCGGTGTTAAATCACAAGATCTTGGAGGCCAAATCACAGGTCCAAAACGGGAAATTAGGCGGTCACCAAACGTGTCCTTCAATAAATCGATTGCGGCACGAGCTGTGTGACACTTTGCGCCGTCTTGTTGGAACCACAGCTCCTGGACATCATGAAAATTTCTAGACCTGGAGGTACGAACATGAAAATTTCTTGTAAGTACGAGAGAGAAGTTATGAAGATTTATAAAACATTCTTCATAGTATGCAGAGCGTTAGGGTTTTATTTTGTGTTCCGCCATTTTAAAATAAAAATAGTGTGAAAACTTTAAAATTGAATCTGACATAAAATTCTACTAATTTCGCATTTTGCTGAGTTTTATGCTTAATTATATTCAATAAAAAATGGGTCTTTTTTTAAAAAAAATATTTTGGGGAAAAATCGACCGCTTAAGGAGTTAATAAAAGAACATTATTTGTATTATTTTATTTTTAATTTTATATAATATTCAACTAAAGTAAAAGAAAAATTCTGAAAGGATATTTTAAATGACTTTTATCTTAAATGAAATGAAATGTAAATCTCAAGAGGGAACAAAGATAAGATTATTTGCTGAATATTATCCTAAGATTCTTGATATCATCCTTACAAAACTCGGTTTTGTATAAGCTTCACAAAGAAATGTTTGAACGGCCCCTTTTATCTTCTGGCACCCAACTTCCTATACCGGTACATGACCGTTGTCATTTATACAGCCAATTGTATAAAAGTCAAGTACTTTGGGGTCCCAAGGAGGAACTTTATCACCCACGAAATGGGACCCAAGCTCTTCTTTGGGAGACGTCCGTCTTCTACGATAGGACTAATATGGACCCTAAATATTTTGCCTCCAGCAAGATCGTTACTGCTGTTTCTAGCATTCATTGAGTCTTCTGTTTATTGTTTGGGAAAAATTCGAGTAATAAAGACCCTGGGGAGAATTAATGATAACAAAATTATAAATGAGAACTCTGTCAAATCTTATTTTACCTTGAAATTGGATTTTAGATAGTAAATATCAGTGTATGTTTCAATTTTGTATTAAAATTATATATTATAAATATATATACTTTTAAATATATATATTCAAATGTATATTCTTATAATATATATTTATTTATATTTTATTTCATATATTGTTGCTTGTGATATATTGTAATTTTTAGTTCAATAAGTAAACAGATTTGGATAATTTCGCAGACTTTAAAAAATGTTTTCGTTTGCAGTGTCCAATAATTCTTAGTACAATCAGTAGTTTTCTAAATTTTAATTTAAATTAGCCTGCTATCTAAATTATATATAAAAAAAATTTGTGCTTAAAAAAATGTTCTAAAAATAAAAATTTGGAATTAGATATATATTTCTTCTTCCGGATATAAGTTTTTTTATATTTTTACCAAATTTATTCAAATCGTAATAAGAAAAACTACATTAATAATTATTTGAATTTTTTTTTAATTCCTTTCATTTACTGTTTTTAATTGTAATAAAATTTCAATCATTAAAGTAAACTTAAATTTTTTGTTAGATAGACATCGCCAACCCACTCCCATCAGGAAAACTTTTGTAAGTCAAGATTTTTTCCTGAATTTTTATCTCTATATTGTTTCATATGTTTAATTTTACTCACATATCAAAGTATTTTTTTTCTTTTTATTAAGTTTCAATAGTTATATTTTAAATTTAATGTATTATTTATTAAATATATGGTACTTTGAATGCGTTTTAATGTCGTCTAAAATGTCATGAAAGGAAATGAAGATCCGGAAGAACTAAGTACTCCTACCCACCAAACTAAAAACAACAAAATTTGTGTAAGATATTTAATGGACTCAATTCATGTGACGTCATAGTCATATGATATTGATAGCCACGTGATTTTAGCCAATCAATTTAAAAATTTATGTGACGCCATAGTCCCACGATAAAAACTATCTTGTGTTTCCAGCTAATCAGTTCAAGCGCTCCGGTGTTGCCAAGTTTTGTTCTTTGCAGAAACTTTCTCTTAAAAAGTACATTGTATACAAAATGCATTTTATTTCAAAGAATAAGCATAAAATACGGTTCCTTTTTTTAATTTTAAAAAATCATTTTGAAGAATTTTTTTTTCTTAACATTTAAACTTCTTTACCTAAACATGAAACTTGAACTTTTTTCTTAGTTTTACAAATAGAACAAGTACAATTAATTTAATGTTTGTTTTGAATTCAATGGAAAACACGTGTTTGTCTTTATCATGTGACGTCATGAATTCAGCCCTTGCTTACACCCATTAAGAAGGCTGAATTTGAACAACTTTCTTTATTTATGTATTTAAAAATTACACTTTAACATTTTATATAATGCTTCTATTCAAGAAAATGATACGAGATGAAATTTTTCACATATTATTCACACAATTTTTAAAATTTCAATTTTTTGAAGAAAATTTGGAAAATTTTAAAATCCTACTCCTTTTGTAAATTTTAATTTTTTGACCTGATTTTTTTTTTTGTAATTTTCTTGTGGATGTTCTAAATAATTTTAGGGATCGATTTTACAATAACTTAATTCTTTTTCGTGAAAAAAAATAAAATGTTGATATGCATGTGAAAAATCAACGAAAAAAAGCCAATATCTCTTACATTTTAATTTTTTTTTAAAAAAAGTATTCAATTTACAGCAAAACGGATCCCTAATCTTATTACAACCTTTATATGTAACACGCAAAAAATGGAAGTGTTTGGTACCTAATTGTGAATGCACTAATTTGGAATAAGGATTTTGAATGCACTAATGCTTTAAAAAACACAACTGAGAAAAACCACTTAAAAGTTTATAATTCGGAAAAAATAATTATAATATGGGTGTTTTAAGTTTATTTGAGCAATAAACTTAAAACACCTTTTTAAGATATTAGTTATACATTTTTCTTTAAAATAATTGCATTTTAATATTTTTTCAACCCATACATTTTATAAATGATCAATTTTTAGAGCGTATTTATTGCACAAAAAAATTCAAGAAAAATGTAAAAAAAATTTTTGTGTCACGACAAAAATTTTACTTTTCATGCTTCTTCTAATATTGATGCTTTACATTTGTATGAAAAACATATCAGGAACAAGGACTGAAATTATAAAATTATTAAGGTTGTCTTTGGTTAATGTTAAAGAATACGACCTGAATTTGGAACATTTTTTCAGATATAAAAGAAATAAAAAATTAATATAATATTCTGACTTCGCCAACCTTTAGAGAGCAGCATTTTTTTCATACTTCCCATTTTTAACTGAGTTGATTCATATTTTCTGGTATAAAATGTGTTCCGCGTTTGTTCTTGTATACCGTAATGTTAAATGGGCTATGCCTTCACGTATTAATACGAAATAGAAAGTATTCATGGAATATTTGGCATTTTTAAAAACATTATATTGTTATTAGATGTATGAGTTATAATATTGCAAATTTCCATGGGAATTGAGGCACTTTTCTGTCTGAAAATCTGCTTCGCGTTTAGTTCAAACTCTCGTTCTTTTACCGAGAAGATAGCCTTAATATAAAATGCCTTAATTCAAAAATTTTACATGCACACATTTCACAAAGAAAAAAAATGATTGTATTGACTTGCCTCGGTAATATTCGGTTTTTATATATTACACATTCTTTTTTTAATGTTATTATTTCTCTTTTTAAAATATACTTTTTTTGTCAAAGCGCTTTTTTCTCTGACAAGGGGGCGTGGCTGAATTGCGTAATTTGTTTTCAAATGAAGTTTTATTTAACTTCTAACTTTCCGACAAGCACAAGTGATGTATCAATCGAAAGATAATATGCAAATAATAAGATTAAATAAAAAAATGATAGAAGTCATTTTGGGGGTACAAGGTCCTCTTAATTAGCTATACTTGGGTATTGCTACGGCAGTGATTCAAGCCTTTGGCAATATCTGATTATATCATTTTGTTTTATTTTTACAACATTTGCACTTTGTCATACACGACAACAAAAACAGCAACAACAATTCTCTACAGTATAAAGTCACTTTTAGTTTAGCATATAACATTTGAATAAAACAAAAACATTAAATGACGCATTTAATATTATACCTTTATATGATGTAACGGTATCTAATTGAAACAATGGCAATAGATCTGTTTTGAAGTAGCTTATATTCAGGTGTATAGCATGCACTTTTAACTCAAAAAATAAAATCAATTTTTTCAGGGTGTGGGGCACATTGTATTCCAGCTATAAAAAGGAAACCCTTAAAAATGTAGAAAATGTTTACATAAAAAGTTAGAATTTCTACATATATCTAAATACTGTTCATTTAAAAGAACCTTATAAAATTTCCAGTGAAATACCTTATAAATTTTATCTCTTCCCACACTTCTTTTCTATTGCTTTAGGTTTGTGATTTTAGAAGTATATTATTGTCTAAAAGCATGGGAAATTAATTCGAATACATGACTTCAGAAGATAAAAGCATCGCGCAGAAATATTTTAGGTTTCTTAGTAAGGAAAAGGGAGGTGTTATTTGGGGAATATACCTAAAAATTGAAAAATGCAGTTCGAAAGTACAGATGCGTGTAACGGGTTCTGTTAGAATTTCTAACTAATCATCTACGAAAATTCTATTTTTAATTGTTGTATGATTATAAAATCACTTTTTGTGGAAGAACCGTGATTTTATGCTAATGTGAGTTGCTGTTTAAAATAAAGCAAAAAGAGAGAGGTAGTCGATTATCGTCAAAATGTTACTGAAGCTAGAGTGTTAGGATTATAATAATTAACGCCCTCAGAGTTTCAGTAAGGAAATATCTCAAAAGTACAGACCATCAGATTGCAGAATTAACCGTTACAAATAAGTGATCTAGTTAATTGTTAAAAATAACTAGGTAAGTAATTAGATTGAGCACTCCCTTCGCTAAGGTAAAGTTTGATAGTAAATTGATAAGTAAAATAAAAGGGCTTTTCCCCCAAAAGGGCTGCATATTCACAACTTAGTCTTTGTAGACACAGAAAGTACCCAAATGTGAGAGCCATTTCAGCAGTTGCACCATCTAGTGATAACTCTCGTTACCGAATTTGGACGCTTGAATAAATTTTAAATCAAGCACTCATCTCGTATGTAAAATGTCGACGTGATTTAAATGTCGCCGAGAGTAACAGTGCTAAATTGATACTGTGGGGATCTTTTACATACTACAGAATCATATGACATGCGAGCCTACGATTTTCACATTCAGAAAATGTATCGACTCCAGTCGGGATCGAACCCGTGACCTTGGGCTTACGTCACGGGCACGCTACCTCTTAGCCACCGAACCAGTAAAGTAAAAGTGGTGATTTTATTAAAATGTCTCTTAATTCTGTGCATCCAAATTCACCAGTTACAGAAGGATCACAGCAAAGGTGCGTGCAATACATCGAAATATTTGATATACTTCCTTGTATGCATGTTTTCTGTCATTTTTTAATGTAGTACGTAGGCAGTTGTCCTTAAAAACATGGATAATTAGAGTAAGAAATATATAATTTAAAGACAAAGAATCACCTTTTTCTTATCATTAAGGACAGTGGTAACACAATGGTCACACTCATGAACTCAGACTGACGACACTCGAGTTATTTTGCATTTTCTAGTCCTTCGTACATCAAAAACTTAATTGCCGAATAATGAAAGCTGCAACAGTTATCTTCAACTAAATTTTAGAGGCTGCGGTAGCCTAGTGGTTAAAGTAACGAACTCATGCCCAGCGTGTAATGAGTTCGAGACTAGTACCGCTGAAGACCCGCTGTGTAGGAGAGCGATGCACGTTAAATCAGTCATGAGAGTTCAAACGTCCTCCCGTTGGTATGGTAGTTAGGAGAAGGGAGTGCCAACTCTCACTGGCAGTCCAATACAATACAATGCAGGTCTAAGTGAAAGTGCTTATGAATATTCAGTTCATCGTACACCGGTGTTTCTCAAAGTGTTAATACTTTCAACCGAATTTTCAATTATACTTTTCTTCGCCCTCCCTATACAATACAATCGAATTAATCCCGATTTCTCATTCATAGTGTTGATGGTCGTGTCAAGGTACGTCATCTTCCATGTGAACAGTTGTTCTTCCCATACACAGCAAGCCATACACAAGCTTGGTAGTGGTGGTATTATGATTTGGGTGACATCCTCATACACACTTCTTTTGGAACTTTAATTGTACTAGAACATTCCATAAAGCTGCTTATTTTATATATATATATATATATATATATATATATATAAGCATAGCTGCGAATCAGTTGTACCTTTACAGGGTGTTTGTTTTTCCAACTAGAAATAAAATTCTTCCAGCTAGAGACGCCCCATGTGACATGGCTTCTATTGTACCAGAGTGGCTCGAGGAGCATAACTATTGATTTCCTGCTGATATCCTGACCACCTAACTTTCTGGTTCTTAATACGACAAAGTACATTTGAACTTTCATAAAAAGGCAGCTTAGACATCCAACACCCCCTATTTGGGAATATCTCAATTTTGATTGACCACTACATATACATTTGGTACAACCAACCCGTCTCCACTCATCAACCAAGAAATCGTGGCATCCATGCCAAGGCCAGTTGCAACAATTGTGCAGGCTAAATATGGTGTAATGCGTTTTTGAGTAGATGCTCATAATGTTTTGGTTCTTAAATGTACATGTTTCTTAATTTTTATTTATGATATTATTTCACACTTTTAATATGTTAAATTATTTCACTCCTGAAAACTTAAACAATGCTACCTCAATCCTAGTAAAAGGAGTTTTGAATATTACCAACAAAAATTTCAATTTAATACATTTTTAAGAATGTATTTCCTAAGGACTTCTAGGAAAACTTTTTAGACACATTGCATATATTTTGGAAGGGATGATCATTCATTTATTCATATAAGACAGGAAGAAATACATTTACATTAATAAAACTTTGTACTTAGTTGTTTTCATTCTGTTACTTTAAAAAGGAATTATGGTTCAAAACTTGTGTAGTCGTATATACTTTTTACAAAAACTGGCTAAGTACTATACTGTGCAAGAAAAAATATTAGTGAAAATTTTATAATTTATTTTCTCAAAGTGGATGCTTGTATAAAGGCAAAGTAATCTTACTGAACAAATAAATGTGTAAAGTCATTATTTTTTTTAAAAAACTTAAAAAAAGAGTTTTGCATAAGATATTCCCTACGAAATATTAAAAATTTAAATTTTCAAAGATAGGAAATTTTCTTCATTTTGCTTTAAGCGTCTTCTATTGAGTAGTTTTTTTTCTTTTCATATAAAAAATATCTCGTTTGTCCATATTTTTACATGTTTTTTATTCATTAAATTGGAATCATTTATAGTTAGCAGAAAAAAGACCAGAATTCAAAACACTAAGTTACGCGATATTATTTTTATTTACAAAAATCTAAATTATATGTTAAGCAAACAAAATTCCTATATAAAACACTTTTTATCCCACAAAAAATCGATAAAAGTCTACTTGACTAGTTTAACCCTGGGAATAAGGACCTTTATTAATATTTAGCGTAGTTAAAACATAAAATTAAGCATTTTACTTCCAATTATAAAAAAATTACCAACAAATATATTTTACATCTTTGGGTAAATTTCAATATAAATATTGTTTCATTCTGTAACCCCTTAACTGCCACTGGCGTATATATCTGCATTGCTCAAGCGGTGCTTTAAGTGCCCCGGACGGATATATATACGTCCTTCGGGAACACGATTCTTTTCTTTGCGCTGATATCATTAAAATTATTCTGAAGACTTTAAAATGCAATAAAATGACCTTGAGAGTGCTTATGATGAGAAAAAAAAATGGGCTTATTTTTGTACCTTTCTTTCCCCTTCCCCTAATACACCGTATACGCACGCTTATGTGAAATAGGATGGCACTTGAAAGCGTTTTTTAATCGATTTTTAAGAGATTAAGAAAAGTTAAATTGCAAGAGTAATTTTATAGAAGTGAAATTGAAAGCTCCAAATTTTTAGGAAGATAGAAATAGAATTAAGAGATGTTTACTTTTAATATACAGGTATACATATATAACCAAAATTTCAAGAATGAACATTGTAATTATGTACATTTCATTTATAAAAACATAAAACAATTTAGTTTTCTAGATCAGTTTAGTTTAATTACTTTTTTTTCAATAAAATTAGTTTTTATACAAATTATTTTGCATGAATTATTTACGTGACCTGTACGCCAAAGTTTTTCAAACAGTGGGGCATTCCTTTTAGGGGGGCATAAATAAATTGAAAATAAAAGATTATCTATAAGGTATATATATTTTCTGAAAGATAGTAAGACAAATATATTCTGACATAACAAAAATTAAAATACGTTTCACGCTAAAAAAATATACTTATAAATGTAACAGTACCGCACAATGTATTAGACAATCAATTTATCAATACTAAGTAAAGAACAAGTTTAATAATTGCTATTGACGCTCATGTGCTTATCATATTCAAAATTGTTTACAAAGTTGTATACAAATACTTATCTCCATAATTTGTACTGTTTCTAATTAAGGTCGTATTGTAGCTTTATTGTCAAAGTATACATTATTATTTCCTTTAATGCATTGTTATTGCATGGGGGGGATGAAAGTTATGAATGAAAATGGGGTCCCAAATATTGAAAGTTTGCGAACCACTGTTGCAAATGATATCAAAATTATAAAAAATGCACAATCATAATGCATAAAAATAACTATTATTACCTTATCGCAGATTTATATCTTGTATTTAAAACATTTCAATTAAACTATGAAAAAATTTAGAAAAAAAAATCAAAAGAGAACAGAAATTATTAAATGTAAAGCATTTTATCATTAAAATAACCTGTAAACCAAGAATAGTTGAAAAGATTAAATTAGTTTTTGTAATGTAAAATAATGAAATTGTACAAGAAACAATTTAACAACATCAAGCCAAGCATCCGCATTTATTTTTATAAAAAAAAAAGGAATCTTAAAAAATATCAATATTTGCAACTAATTGCACAATTTTTAAAAAGAAATTTTAGAGTATTTACAAAGAAATTATCATACAAGCATTCACCACAACACCTACCATTTGTTGAAAATGATTCAAAAAATAGTATTCGGGAGTAGCAGCAGAGCTAAAAAGATTCCAACATATTCCTCAGAATTAAATGTAAAACATTCTCTACGTCAAAATGTTTTTTTTTTAAATATTTACAACACACTCAGCTATAATTAATAAAGGGTGTTTTTTTAGAGGTATAGAACTTTAAATTGCAATAAACAGCGATTCGATTGACATGAAGTTTTTTTTATTCAAATGATAATCTTGTGGCATTACATTTTAAATATGATTTCTGGCATAGGACTGCCACGGCTGGCTCGGATGTCGTACAATCTGGACGTCCAATTTTCGATGACTTTTTCCAACATTTGTGGCCGTATATCGGCAATAACACGGCGAATGTTGTCTTCCAAATGGTCAAGCGTTTGTGGCTTCTCCGCATAGACCAATGACTTTACATAGCCCCACAGAAAATAGTCTAGCGGTGTTAAATCACAAGATCTAGGAGGCCAATTCACAGGTCCAAAACGGAAAAATAGGCGGTCACCAAACGTGTCTTTCAATAAATCGATTGTGGCACGAGCTGTGTGACATGTTGCGCCGTCTTGTTGGAACCACAGCTTCTGGACATCATGATTGTTCAATTCAGGAATGAAAAAGTTAGTAATCATGGCTCTATACCGAGCACCATTGACTGTAACGTTGTGGCCTTTATCGTTTTTGAAGAAGTACGGACCCATGATTCCACCAGCCCATAAAGCGCAACAAACAGTCAGTTTTTCTGAATGTAACGGTGTTTCGACATACACATGTGGATAAGCTTCATTCAAAACGCGGCAGTTTTGTTTGTTGACGTAGCCATTCAACCAGAAGTGCGCTTCATCGCTAAACAAAATTCGCTTATGAAAATCGGGAACAACAGCAATCTCGTTTTGGGCCCATTCGACGAATCTACACCTTGCTTGATGACCGTTTTGATGAATTGCCAAACCAAACTGAGAATAAATCACTTGACAGCTGTTAAATCGGTCGCCATCTTGGAAAGTAATGCCAACTTAAACTTCTATACCTGGAAAAAAAACACTCTTTATATGTTTATACCCAAGCACATATTTACTCTGTCTAAATTACACCATATTTTGAAAACAATGTCCTAAGAGCATCAACAACAATGGAGTTTTAAGGCTTTGGTGTAATTAAGTTCCTAAGTGAAAACGGCTTTTCGATCTTTACGGCTTAAGAAATGAGGTCAGACAGGCTTCCAAAGTATTTCCTTGTTTAAGAGTACCTTAAAGGTTTTAAATAATTAAATGTTCGGTCTTTCAGAATCAAAAAGCATGTTTCAATTGTAAAACTGATTGATAACAAATCAGTAGCATGTTGATTGTGAAAAGAAAAACTTTAATTCTAGCCTGAATTGAGCAAAAAGAAAAGGTAGATTTTTTTCTTTATTAATTAAGGTATTTTTGCTTAAAATGGTTTAAAAATGCTAAATAAAATTAAATGCAAGCATGCATAATAAATAAGGAAAACTATTTATCCCTATATCTACCGGCATACTTATAAGTTCCACTCACTTTAAAATTACTTCGAATACTCTGATGATTCTTAGCAGGAATATTCTCTTAAATCCACTCTTCCAAGATATATGGCAGGATGGTTCTATGATGAGTATTTTAGAAGGGAAGGTGAGTAGTTTTATAGCAGAAGTTAAGTTTTCAGATGACATTCTGATCGGATTTCGAAAATTGTCATTTTCGTTCCAAAAATTAGTTAATTTCAAAAGGTAAGTGTCTTTACTTATTTATATGTTAATAAAGACCTTAGAAAACGATCTGGCTATCTGTATTTTAAGGTATCAAACTACGTTCGAAACCATGATCTTAAAAAAGCAAATAAATGGACACTTTTCAGGATATTTAGTGTAACTTAGATTAGAATTTGTATATAAAATTATTTTAAGAATATTATTACAATAAAAAATTATTTGAGTACAATATTTTGACAAAAAATGAACGTAGAATGACCCATTTTCAAAATATTCTCCTTTTCTAAAAAAGGCTTCTATTATAAGAATATTTAGACTGCATATAGCTCAGACCTCTGTACAGAGGGTCAACTAGAATTTTTGAAATATATAACTTAGAAGTGGGTTTATCCATGTTTTACGACAACAGAGGGAATAAATTTTATGAAATAAACGCATAAATTTTATGAAATTAAAATTGTTTTAAGGATATTTTGACAAAAAAATTTTTTATATACAATATTTCGACAAAACATTAACTTAGAATAATCTTTTTTCAAAATGTTCTCCTTTTATAAAAAATGCATCTAAAATAATAATATTTCACTTATATAAAGTAATGACTTCTCCAGAAAGTCTGAACTAGGATTTTTGAAAAATTCACATTATTTTCAGAGTTACCTCCAATTGAAATAATTATCGGCGTTTATTTCATAAAATTTATTCCCTCTGTTGTCGTAAAACATGGATAAACCCACTTCTAAGTTATATATTTCAAAAATTCTAGTTGACCCTCTGTACAGAGGTCTGAGCTATATGCAGTCTAAATATTCTTATAATAGAAGCCTTTTTTAGAAAAGGAAAATATTTTGAAAATGAGTCATTCTACGTTCATTTTTTGTCAAAATATTGTACTCAAGTAATTTTTTATTGTAATAAAATATTCTTAAAATAATTTTATATACAATTTCTAATTTAAGTGACACTAAATATCATAAATATTATCCATTTATACGGTTTTGCAGAATCATGGTTCCAAACGTAGTCGGATACCTTAAGGGAACAGTGTATATAATTAATTTTACAGTTGAATAACTTTGTTGTACTTATAAGTACCGACAGTACACTGGATGTTAGAGCAGGAACTTTTTTTCCATCCGTGAGGATTGCTGTTGTTTATCGTTGTGCTGTAGAGTCATCCCCATAGTGCAATAGACTTATGTCTTTTTTGTCTAAGTTTATTGCCCTATAGTCTATTAACTTATTTATTTGCTTTTTTTTGTTTTATTTAAATGTTTTAAAAAAATTGAATACAAACTTTTTTTTTTTGGGGGGGGAGCACACAATTAAATGAACTATCTATTCTTATCTAAAAAATAACAATATTTTACTTTCTTTATGTGTAACTGAAATTTAACAAACATATGACATTTTCAAGGTGTAATTATTATTTTCCTTTTTTAGAATGTACAGAAAAAAATCTCAGCCTTTTTTCAAGAGGCTTTGGATTTATTACAGAACTTTATATCTGAAATCAGTGATGTAATAAAATATGATTTTTCAAATGAAGAAGTCCCAGAAAAAAAAACTGCAGAAATTTTAATAGCTTTTTAAGATGATGATCAAGAGACTGAACAAGACTTAAGGTACAGTAGTTCTTGTTAAGAAAATACAGCATTTATTACCCCACGATTCAGTATTTTAAAGAACATTCAATCGAGTCTCACTCAAAATGCACAACGTGTAATGAAGTTATTTGTATTAATAAAAAGAAAAACTGTTTCTTTGAATATTTTTGTAGAGTCTGACTACTGTTTGGTGGTAGATTCTTTAAGAGTTGGCGACTTTCCCCCAACTGCAGGGGAAGGGTTACTGTGTTTTGAGAGAGAACGTCGTTGGCTTTGCAACGAACGGACAGAGAAGAAGAGAGTTCCATTGTTTTGGACACTGAACTGAAATTGGTACCAAGAAAATATATATTCTTGGGTTTTGTGTTTGGCGCCGTGGATAGCGCTTGGGTTTTGTTGTTTTTAGAAAGATAGAATTTTGTCCTTTTGGTACGCCGTTCTGTGTCGTGAAGTAAAAAGTAAATAGATTAAGAAAGTAATAAAGACTTTACAATTATTAAATTAAGTTTATGTGTAAAAGCTATTTTTGTGTGTAAAAAAGTAAATACATTTTAAAAATTTAAATATCTTTACAAATAAATATTTTGTACCGTAAAATATTACTGTTCTCTGATTATTTAGCATTTTTTAGAGTTAAAACTGTGTTTAAAAAGTCTTTCCATGTGTTCGTTTTATGAGAATATTTTAGAACTTTGTGGACTGACGGTACTTTAAAGTATCAATTTAATTTTTTAGCTCTACTGGATTAAATTTTCCAAAGTTAAGAATTTTATTTATGTATATTTTTTTAATTTTCAATGTAGTAATTAAAAAAATGTTACATGAAAAAAAATGCAGTAAATCGTAATGCGTTAGATAAAGAGTTAAATGCATATCATAACATTTATTGTTGTAAATCTTTCTTATTTTATTAATTTGCTAACGTACTTCTTTACTATTCTAGTAAAATACAACATATATTATTTTTCAAAAAGTATTTCTTTTATAAACTGACAAATTATTGTTTCAAGTTGAATATTCCATTCCACGTTGCTTTAGTTTCAAGGATTATCCATTTCTTATGACCATAAACATTCATTATACTTTAACTTTATGCCGAAGATTATCTCGGGCGGCACTAGTGCTCTAAAATGTCACGTTCAAGTATTATAAGTTGTATTTCTTTTTTACTTGTTATTGTTACATCCCAAATGCATATTGCGAAAAGTTTATTTCGGCTTCGTCTCTGTATAAACCCGAATCCCTATCGGGAAAAGTTAATTTCGGCTCAATTCAACAGATGGTGTTTGATGAGCAGCAATCGTTATACTTCCATGATCAACCTCAAAAACAAAACCAAAAAATTAAGATATACTCAGGTTAAAGTTGTTTTTTTTAACTACAATCTAATTGGGTTGATAGTGATCACTGTGATCAGGAAATATCCTTTCATCGGACAATTCGAAAGTGCCTGAAAAAATGTTGTAAAATGTATTTTTACATTTACTAGACAATATACTCTATAACTCATTTTTGCTCTATAAAAACGTGGTTGTGAAAGGTATCCAAGTATTTCTAATACAAGTTAAAGAGAAGATTTTTTAAAAAGAATTGGATGATGCAGCTTCTGAATTAAAGAATCCCGGCAGACTACCTATAGTAGATAACCCTGCTCGTATTAGTGAACGACATTTTATAGCCCATATTCCACATATTCCTTCGAAACGTGAACCTCCAAGACCGTGCAAAGTTTGTTGTTCAAAAAAGAATGCAAATGGAAAAATTATAAGAAAGAAAACACGTTTCTGTGGTGTAGTTAATAATTGTGGGGTTGATTTGCACTTGGAATAAAAATCCAGTTATATCACACAAAACTGAACTACTAACACTTATTCATTTTTATTATAGAAAATAATGCTCTTCTAGAAGCAAACTTTCTACGCTGTGTTAGAGCCGCCTCAAGCGAATGTGCAATTGCTACAAAATCTTAAAAATTATAATGTATTTAAGTTAAAACATCATTTTTAGCTCTAAGTATAGTTTATTTTGTGCTAAACGATTGATTTTTGCAGTACAAAAGTTGACACAATATCTATACCCAAACCAACAAAATAGCTTGACAGTTAAAGGATTAATATTTATTGAAATTATTATGAGTATATATTATGTGTAGAATACAGAAAATGAAATTTGAATTATGGTTATATATTTTTTGATTATTAATTTGATATGATTCAATATTATTATAAAAATAATTTTTTTAGTAAAATAAATGGTTTTACAGACCACATGGTGTTAAAAAAACAATTTTATTTACTTTAATAAGATGTTTTTTTTAATAATTTTAATTCTAACGTAATCGTATAGCGCTATTTGTGTTAATATTTGTGATAACAATTTAATATATTAATAATATATATTATGAAATTTTCTTTAAATATTTAATCGATAAAAGCATTGATATAGAGTAAGTAAAATTGTATAAGTAAAAAAATAAGTAATTTTTTACAAGAAAAGAAATCTTTTTTACTTAGTTTTCCTTTGGGGGGTATTTTGCTGTAACGTCCTTTTTCTTAAACGGGGCATTTTTTTCCATTTACATTCCACAAAGTGTCCTTATACAGCTAAAAATACTGTACTACAAGAGACCTTCTGTTTATTCGCTTTATGTGAGTTTCGCTGCACCCTTTAAGCAACAATAGTACATGCCCGTCTTACGAAGATATGCAGGGCATTTAACACAATATTGTATCCATTGTTATTTGAACCACGTTGAAAGAAATTAAAGCCAGAATAAATAAGCCTAAAATTGATGATTTTTCTAAAAAAATATTAGACTCAACAAACAGTCTTGTTTTTGAGAAATTGAAGTAATTTGAGTTGATTTACTTTCTAGATGCTAATGAGAGCATCTTTTAGATGAGGTCCCATTGATATGTTGATTCGGTTAGAAACAGAAGGAGCACTTGATGAAGAGAAAAATCCAGAGCCTGGTATGAGCTAACAGTGAAAAAACTTGTGAAATCTACTTTATTATTTCGAGAAGGGAATCAAAATTCTTCAAAAACAGCTTGTCGTAGAAGGCATTACTTAACTGTATCAAAGCGTGAATTCAACCACTACCTGTTACAAATATTAAAATTAAAAAAGCAAAACAAAACAGACTTTGTTGAACCGATGTTTTAAAGTATGTCAATATAAAACAGCTAAAAAATTGGTAGCTTATTATAGCTAGCTGAATCTTAATGTGAATAATCTTCATCAGATAAAAACAGGTATTAAAAATTTTACTACATGTCTTTGTTAGTATGCTGTGGTAGTGGTGGTCCCCATCTGGTATAGTAAAACTAGATCAACTGGGCATTAGCCAAAAGCAACAGATTAAGCAACAGCTTCCTCACAGGAAAATTCCAGACATTACAGAATGTGCTGAGGAAAAAAATGATTGATGTCACATTTGGTGCAAATTGGGAAGCTTCTTTTGCCACTTTCAAAATTCATGCCTCTCAGGTGACCAGTTGAAAACCGCGAGAATTCCATCTGATAATATCTCGAACCCTTGAATGATATGGCAGATCCAGGGTGTCTTTGAAAGTGCCATGGGTGTACAGGAGGGACAACTCAGGTTCTACATATTAATTCTTTAGCCCTGGAGTAGATATCGGTTGACGTAAGGACCGTGTTGTCTTTCGCATCCACAGGATCACTGGAATCCGAATTCGCAAGGTCATCCAATACTTTCTTCCCGGGCAGGCCTACATGAGAAAGGACACACTGTAGATGGATAAGGGGCCAATCTGAAAGCTGTTGAAAAAGCCTTTTGTTACATGAATTTGTGCATGTTTTTTTTAATTTCTTTCATTGTTACTTATTTCGTACTTTTAATTATGTAAGCACTTCCAAGGGATATAAAAAGCAAAAAAATGCAATATGAACAAAAAATATATTACTTTGTTTTTAAAAAAAATTGGAAGGGTTTGATTCAAAACAATTGATTTATTTTATGGTTTTTTAATTTATAGCCAACTTTTCTTGAACCTCTCTAGGGAATTAAAACGAGGCATGTGTGTATTTAAAAGACGGTGACTTAGTATTTACTTAACATAATGAACAATTAGGCATATTACTTTGAATATTTTTTTATAAATGCGAGTAATTACATTTTTATATTCCTTTACATCATTCCATATTTATAATGGCGTCTATTTTTAATGTTTAATAATTTCAAAAGGAATTTATCCAACTATTATCTGAATTAAAAATACATGTATTTTTAATTCGTTCAAAAATAATAACATGTATTGATTATCTCTTTCTCAGACGGAAATTGAAACACAAAATAAAAAAGATTATCACCGGTTTAAATAAACTCAATCTTGTTTAGTATAACATGGATATATGTAAACAAAGTTCTCGAAGACTGAAAGTAAGTATTCTAAAATAATTTACAAGCTCGTTAACATTTAATTCAAGTTTTAAATCTTTTTATTAATATTTTAATATTTGAAGAATTTTTCCTGTTCTAAGAGTTATTGCTCTAATTATTTACAATCAATTAAAAACATTTAAATTTTCTTCTATAAATAAAAGAATATATAATAAACAAAGAAAATTCACGTATAGGTCAGTGTTTCCTGAGCTAATGCCTGTGGTTCAAAATAGCGCGGCTTAACTGAGTAACAACATCGAAACTTAAGTCATCCATCGTTTTCGAGTCTCCCCTTCACTCACTTCCAATAAACACCTAACACACCCGTCACATTTTCATTAGCATCCAAACTATTTATTGGAGACGACATTTTCGTTCTTTAACAGTCATAAAATCAAGCAATTTATCTAATCTAAAGAATATTACGGAAGTACTTCACCCGGCGTTGTTGACTACTTCTCCAAGATTTAATAAAAAACTTATTACATATAACCATGCACATCATTCCCATATGATATTGTTCATAAAATGTGATAATCTCAGAAGTGAACTCAAAATGACTACACATAATAAGCATATTATAGTATAGTGAAATTAATAAGTGATTGTATAATTTACCGTTTAATTATATATATTATGATTTTTTATTATACTCAAAATTAAAATTTCTGTATCGCAATATTCAAAGTAAAGATTTTTTGTGGGTGTTTATTACTTCAAAACAATAATGTACCACAAATAAACCACATACAGAAGTAACCAAACGAGAGTAAACTTTGCACAATACTTATGGGGTCGCACAAAAGTTTGTATAAACATTAGGCCTACCATCCCTGATTTAGACTATTTAAAAAATTAGAAAATGGGCCATAGGTAGCCTAGTGGTTAGAGCATCAGACTACAAACCGGTGGGCCTGGATTCGATACCATTAAAATACCCTCCGTGTACGCACGGAGTACGTGCTCGTTAAATCAGTGGGTACGAAAGTCTTGTGGGCAGTCATCGAAACCACAGGTGCAAGGGGCTGGAGAATATTTCCCTCCCCTCCAGTTCCATGCTTAAAATGTTGAGGTAGAGATAGGGGGTGTCGCCATCTATCTTGAAGAAGTCCTGTCTCAGGCTCTGGCATTCCTTCCCTTCGGGAGGACGCAACAACAACATAATATATGTTTACTATCTCAATTCGAATATAACTTAACTCAGTGATGGGACAGCCCATGAGGGCCAAGGTCTACTGTGTCTAACTCAGTATACGCGACCTTAGGCCCTGAAGTGCATGAGCACATGTTCAAGTCTGGAGGTCAGTCTGACGCGAAATCCCCATTGCTAAGTTCACAAGCAAGTTTTGTACTCATTTATCGACCCACTCAAGGGATGAAAGACTTAGTAAACCTTGACCAGCCCGGGGTTTGGACCTCGGACCTGTAGCGTGGAAGTGTGATGCACTAACCACTCAGCCACTGAGCTTCCAATTCGAATACAATCCATCAAAATCTTTAAGCGGAAAACTTTCAGTAGAAATTTCACATACTCTTTTGAATAAATCAATAAAAAAAATTTAGAGACATCTTTCAGAAGTGTTGCAACATGATGAAAGGAAAATATGGAAACTATTTGTTTACAAAATTCTTTTCTACAAGAAAAATAGTCCTGTTCTTTTATGTTGTTTTAATCTTAAATTCACAAAAATGTCACCTGCCTAGAATTTTTTTAAAAAAATTAAGAACATTCCAAGGTATAAAATATTACATTATAAACATTATATTTACAAAATAGGCTCTTGAATAATGCATTATATAAATGAAGCATGTGTTTACTACTTGAATCAAATTTTCTCTGGGATAACTTTAAAAAAGGTTTTACTCTTTGGATGCATTCGTAAATTTAAAATTAAACAAGTGAAACTTGTTTTTATTTACTATATTGTTGTAAATGTAATCCCATAAACGTCAAATGTTTTTAAACATTTATGAAAATAATTTTTACGAAATCACTTTAAGAATATGGAAATTCAATTTTCTTCAATTGTATATGTATAATTCCCAGATGATTAGTTTAGATTCAGAATCATATATTTTAAAACAATTCCAGGGAAATTGAAACAGCAAAAAAAATGTGCACAACTGCTGCTTATATTTATTAGTATTATCTCTTAGAATTATTGATAACAAACACACAATTTTGTAGTAAGAGCAAATGTTCAAAATGTTAAATGTAATTATTATTGCTATTATTAAAGAATTATATTTCAAAATCAATTGCTTTCATTTAACACAGCAACACAATCTTAGAATATTTGGTAAAAATGATTTAGGTTACTTTTTTACTTTGAATATGTGAAATGGTTTATCTTCCTAATTACTAAGAACAAAAACAATAAGCTTTTCAGAAAAAATGTCTAAATTACACAAGTTCCTTATTTCGTGTCAATAGCGCCTTTCATTCAGCGCAGAAATAAAAGAATATTTTTATACGTGATTGGTAATGTAGTTCTATGAAGAAAATTAATAAGTGTTTCCCAGTTTTGTT
Organism: Trichonephila clavipes; assembly: GCA_019973935.1. NCBI lineage: Eukaryota > Metazoa > Arthropoda > Arachnida > Araneae > Nephilidae > Trichonephila > Trichonephila clavipes. The sequence continues at coordinate 802,089 of BMAU01003312.1, read as the reverse complement.
TATTCTTTACCCTCCCCTCCCCCCGAAATAATAAAAGTAATTTCATCACCGTTGTATTTTCAGAAATTCAAAACTAAAAACTCAGTGGTGAAACAGTCCATCATAAGTGAGTCAGTGAATATTAACGTCACCATATTCAGCTACACGAGGGCTTTTGGCGAAGAGGGCCTCGTAATTTTAACCATGGTCAAGTGACGAGGACGACACCTGATCGGACATCCCCTCTCCTAATTACCACACTACAACAACGAAAGGACGTTTGAGCTATCGACAGATTTAACGTTCATCGCTCCCCTATGCGACGAGTCTTTTGTGGTACTAGACTCAAACTCATGACATGCCAGCCACGATCTGATACCTTGACCACTAGGCTACCGCGGCCATGAGAACAAGGCCTACTGTGCTCACTCAGTTCACGTGACCTTGGGTACTGAGGTGCATGAGCAGTTTAGGTCCCAAGCACACTTAGTACTCATTTATGGACCTACTGAAGGTTTGATAGGCTGAATTATCCTTGCCCATCACGGGATTTGAGCACCGAACCTATTTTTAGAACGTCAGTTTTATTAAAATTTGAATCCAGGCCTGGTGTCAGTGAATATCTGTCTTACAGAGAGGCTGAAACTTGTTAAATCTATCTATGCTGAAAGTCCTCAAGTTATCATGTCATAGAAATTTTGAGAGTGGGGTGGCAGATTAGGTGTTGCCATCGTTACTTAATGGAGGCTCAAAATTAGGAGGTCCATTCCGTGGAACAATTTTTTTTAAGAAAAAACATTCGTTACAGTGCTTCTGATCCCTCAGGCGTTTTTTACAAGTAGGTTCAGAATAATTCTCAACCAGGGAAATTAGGAATTATTTGAAAATGGAAGTAATCTGATTGCAAAACATCAGATGATATTCATTTATTTAATTTCGATAATGCTCCTAGAATGACGATAAAAGCATGGTTAAACTTACTAATAAAATTGGTGTCGATGCTAAAGACTTAAAAGAAATTAATTAGCTGAATTAGTTAAGTTAGTTACTTCTGAAACTGAATTGTCTCCTTATTAATTCCATTCGTATGGTTTTCAAATGTTTGATTTTGAAAAATTCTAGTTAAAAATTTTAATTATGTTTTTAATGGTAAACTAACCTCATATATTCAAAATTGTAGAATAAATAGCTTCAAAACCGAAAAAAGGGAAGGTAATAATATTACGAAACATACAAACCATGTATATACTATATGTATGATTTTATGCAAGTACGTACAGCTCCTGAAGTGTAATTTTTCTAATGTACGAATTTTTTAGCTATCTCGGTACCCAATTTAAAAATTTCCAACAATTCCTTTCAACAGTTTCAGAAATATTTTAGTCCAAACCAAAATGCCTTACGATAAGAAATGGTTGAGGATTAGAGCTGATGTTTTTATCTTGCAGTGTTATAAAAAGAACGAAAACATGAATCGCTTGAACGGAACTAATCTAATTATATGACTCCTAATCTGTATCTTTGAAAATCTCTGGAGCTAATCATACGATTTAAATGAAATTAAAAACATAGACCATTTTCTACCTTATTCCACGAAAATTCGTATCCAATAACGGAAAATTTCGTTTTAGAACTTAATTATTTAACCCATTAACTTTGTAACTTTTTTCGTTTTGGACAATTAAGAAGGATGCCTGCTATAACTAGATGCAATTAGGACTGCGAAAAATATTAAGAATGTTTCCTTTTTTTTTGTACGACTATACAAAAGAATATATACATTAAAATTTTAATTGTATTTTGTCCATGTTTTTGGAAAGTCAATATTTTGTAAAAAAAACTAAAAAAATGAAGAAAGTTGGCTTTAAAAATGCTTATTAGCTCTCAAATTTTTCATTTTTGTCGAAAATTATACTTTTCTTGCATTTGCAAAGATCAAAGTTTATATCCCTTTTTATATTTTAAGGGAGAAAAGGAGAGTTAAACATCTGAAATAAAGGAATCCAAATACTTTTAATTTCATTCTAAGATTCTTTAAAAAGTACTTCTCAAGATAAAAATATGCAAGAAAAAAAGAAATATTTTAACTAACATTTAAACAAAACTTTTTTCAATACCAACTGACATTTTATTGGTTCAGTTTTATGTCTTGAGAATGTCTTATTTATGGTGGATTAAAAATATTTATCAAGAAGAATAAATCATTAGCAATAAAAAAAATAAATAATATTTTTTTCAAAATGTTTAACCTTTTCTTTTAATTTTATTCAATTCAAAATCGAAATTGTTTCAATTTAAACATGTTTATGCCAAATAAATCAAATAAATACGGATGGAGTTAAAATGTTACTGTTTACCTTCGGACCCAATTTTTCTATAAAAATAACTTTTTGAAACAAATGTGGGTTTTTAAGAAAAAAATAGAAAAAAATACGCAAATACCTAAAAGTTTTAAAATAAACATTGTACCTATAGAAAAATTGCTGGTTTTCAAGAAAATTTTATGACATTTTTACTAAAACGGGTAACACTGTGTAAAAAAATTCTTAGGCAATTACCTTAATTTCCTTTATACACAACATGCATAATATGATGTTCTTCAAAATGATCCAAAATCTAAGAAAAATATTGAAACAAAAAAAATTATAGGCAATTATACATTCTAATATGAAGAATTTGCAATTGTGTGTAAATTTATTTTTTATAAAAACTACCCTAAATGAACAAAATATTTCACATCCACAACAAAACTTATAGTCCTCTTTATGAAAAATAGTATAAAGACATTCCCACAAAATTTCAAAACATTATCTAGTTTTGTCCGTAAAATATTATGCATCTGATAAAGAGTTTCTTTCGAAAACATAATTTAAAAAAATAATTAATGTTTCCAGCAGGTGTGTCATTTTCTGCTTGAATATTTATTACTGTACGTTTGTTCGTATACTGATAACATGAAAATTTTCGGTTTTTTTAGCAAGATTTGTTACAATTACCCATATTTCAATTGTTTTTAAAAAACTTTTAAGCAAAATTTTAACGTAAAATATAAATTTCTGTTATAAAAAGAGTTTAAACAAGTAGCTGAGCAAAGCACACGATAGAATGTAAACAGAGTCTCTGTTGCCAATTTTTAGCTAGAAATAAATATACTAATAATAGAGTAGGGGCTGGAACACAAGAAAAATTGCCGAAATATTATTTAAAAACTACAAAAAAAATGAGAAAACAACTCTAGAAATATAGTTAAAGATTACAATTTTTTGCAACTTCCGCTTTCCCTTCACCAAGAGTGATGTTTTTTAAAATCACTATAACTTTATTTCTCATTCACATAACAGAAAAAACTGTTTTGGAAAGAAAAATTCTCAGACAATAAGATTTCAAGATTTAAAAAATTTTTCTTATGTCGTGGAAAAACGACATTTTCAACGTAGGCAGTCACCTAATTAAAGATGCATAGTTTATTTTGATGATAGACTGAACAAAATTATATAAATCCAGTTGATATAAGTATAATCTAATATTATTTAGTGTTATAAGACGAATGTATGGAAAAAATATCATATTCTACTAAAAATAATTTTTCTCAGAATTTTAATTAAATAAAAATTGTTCTAGAATCTTTCAAAACAAAAATGCAAAAAAATAGCAGTTTAATATTAATTTAATAAAATCTCATGAAAAATCTTTTTACAAAATAAAGCTTAAAAATATGGAACACAACAAAAATGCAACTGCTACTGGTTGATATATTGTGAGCATAACGCTATTCAGAATATATTTTTAATATAAATATTTGAGATTTATTATTCAACGCGAGTTAGTAAAGCGACATGTAGCTCAGAAGAAGTCTGATATATTAAAAGTACCGGGAATTCATTAAATTCCCGACAATAACTTGATGATAACGTAACAATAATAATTCAGTTTTCCAGAAAAAATTGCAAATGTTAAACTGGATTAATATAAAGGATTAATATATTCTCGCCGATTCGACCTTTATGGCATGGTGCATTATCTTGCTGGTACACGCCATTTTGTTGGTAACGCGGACAACAACGCTGTTGACATGAAGGATTGCGCCTGGTCTAAAATGATGTTTACATAGCGAATGACGTCCGAGAACTTTTATGGGGATGCCAGGTTCTAATGGATTTCATGGAAATAACAACTCTAAAATAATACATTCCCTTGTACCAGACGATCTGGGAAATCGGGAGCTAGAGTTTTCATTCAAAATTGGAGTATTCACACTCTCCTGTGTCTGTGCCTATGTGTTTAAGCTGAAAACGTGATTAATCAGATATGGGAACTTTTCTCTCATTATTCTATGATCCAAAACCAATTTTCCATGTCCTATTGCAAGTGCTGTTGGTGATAACGTGACATCCGCGCGAGAACGCGATTGGATTGCGTAGGCTCATATACAACAATATATGCTGTATTGCTTGCGTATCGAGATAAGTCGTCTAGGTAGTTACTTTTGAAGCTGTTGATGTTGTTAGACTTTTCAACCTTTCGGCCACGGCAAACAGTGTAAAACAGTCCCTCTCTTCTCTGAAATCAATACGTTTTTGGCCTACAAACTGCTAGTCTGTGACTTGTCATTTAATCCGCCATACACAACTTTCGATTGATCCTCAACTCTGGGCTGCTCCCAACTTCAAATGTTAAAAACCCAGCAAATATTATGCATACATTGGTATATATAGGGCAGATTACAATGGCTCAAAGAGTCAGAACTAGTATCCCTTAAACTGCAAGACTATTAGATTGCGTAATACCATTGTCAGTATTTATGCAAAGTAGATAAATAATGGTCAAAACAGGAGTAAATATCAAGCTGTTGTACTTTCACACGTCATCATAAGAAAATGATGTCGGTGTCGGCACAACTCAACAAAGCAAAATCGGTATCAGATAGGGGATCAACTAACAGCCCAATACATTCCATATCCAAGTGCAAGTGTTTAGGAATTCCCAGTTTAATGGACACTAATGGATATCGGACGGTACAGTAGAGATCCTACTCATATGTTTCTACTCACCAAGCATCATGGTCAATTGTAGATACAGCTAGCTTGAAAACATCAAAGAAGGGTTATAAATATATATATAAGTGGAAGATAATCACAACTTCTCATTCAACAAGTTGATGGTCGTGTCATTTAGTGCCGTCTTCCAGGTGAAGAATCGCTCTCTCAGTGTACAAAAGTTAGACACTGGGTGGTGATGGGGGTATTATGCTTTAAGAACGTTCTCATAGGAGGTCAGAAGACCTTATTTGCGGTAGAATGCAGCATAAATCTACGGAATATCTGAACGTAATTTTGGATCAGTTGCATCTTTACATAGTGTCTATCTTCCCAACTGGATATTAAATCTTCCAACAAGACAACGCCCCATGTCACAAAGCTCGAATTATGTTGAAGTGACTAGAAAGACATATTGAGGAATTCCAATTAATGTCCTAGTAACCTAACTCGCTAGATCTTAAACTAATAGCGCACATTTGTGATTTCACAGAAAGGCAGCTCAGAGATTAAAAAAAACACCATGCCACAATATTCCGAGTTGGCGCTGCATCGATATTTCGAACAACCACCCTCCAGTCATCTTCAAGTAATTTGTGACCTCCATGCCAAGAGTAATTGCAATTGTTTTGAAAAGGCTTATTGGTTCAATCTGTTATTGAGTGGGTGTTCATAGTGTTTTGGCTCTTCAGTGTATATACATACATAAAACAAAAATTCTTAAAATCTTGAAATTTTGTATGTCTTTCCTTTCGAAAAGATAGAGGGAATTTCGTTGATTCCATAGATATAGTATTGATAAAAATACCCCCAAAAATAATAATTAAAATGGGGAATACAAACTTATTTTTTAGAGTTATGAGCAAGTGTACCTCGTTTATTGTTTAAAGGTACATGATTTTGAGACCCATTTTGCTTCTTATTGGGAAATTTAATTTAAAACATTTAGCTTCCTGATTTTATTTTAAGTTTACTACATTATTACAATTTTATTTACATTCTATCGTTTATTGTTCAGCTTTGTTTTTCGTTTGCCTTTTGATAATTTATATTAGCTACAACTAATTTTCTTGCGTATACTGTCATGTATTAATGTATTATACTTACTTGATTTTCTTCTTATACTTCGTATGAAATCTTTTGATCTTAGAGGTATTTCAAACCTAAATAGATGACAAGTAAGCAATATTGGATCCAAACAACAATAATGCCTATACATTGCAAAAGAATAAACTTGCTGCAAAAAACATTAAATTGTTTTCTTTTTGAACAACCGAAATTGTATAATTAGTTTCATTGAGATAAGTATAGTGTTCTCTCTCTCTCTCTCTGCTGTTAACAAATAATATTACAACATTTAAATATTGCAAAGAATGCGATTCAACTGTCATTTGTGAATCGGTAAATCCGAAATACTATAAGAGAAAAAAATAACCAGTTTTTGACAACGAATAAATTGGTGATTTAGATCAACTCAATAAAGAAACTAAATAGAATAATTTGAAGGATAATATAATGCTGAAATCAGTTTTTCAACGATAATCTGCTTTCCGGAGAACGCCCAGTGTGAGGAAACATTATCTTGATGCAGAACCATTTTGGCACTAACATTTTCTCTTATAAAGAATCCTCCACAAATTATCCATACATTCTCTTTGTCAACGTTATTAATCTAGAAATCATTTAGACTCTCTGGGTCAACAGTTAGCTTGAACAATCAAATTGATTTTTTTTTAACTAACATTTTTTTCGTTTCTAAGAATTACCAGCTGCTTAGGGATTTTGTCACTTTTCACTTCCTCGTGACTTTAAGCATGTCTTTCATGTCTCTCAAATACTTTTTAAGAGATAAACAGTAATATTCCTCATAACCTTATGCAAGCACTATTAATTATTCTATTCACATTTTGCTCAATTTGATCTGATATTTCAAATTTGCACACTCTTCCGTTTTAGAATTCAAAATTTTAACCTTTAACTGCCATTGGTGCATAAATACGTCCCTCTCAACCGGCACGTTAAATGTCTTGGACCTATATATACGTTTTTTCCGAAACACTATCCTATATTTCCTTTTTTTTTTTTTGCCCTGTTATAATAAAACTATACCGAAGGATTTGAAATGCAATAGAATGACTTTGACAATGTTTGAGAAAGATTTACTTATTTCACAGAAAAATTTACTTATTTATGCTTTTACTTTTCCCTCCAATACACCGTGTGCACTCGTCTGTGTGAAAAACTAGCACTGGGGAGCGAATCGCGTAACTTTTAATCGACAGTTAAGAGGTTAACAGCAAGCGATCTTAAATCACGACTATTGAAACTCTTAGTGTCCGATGATGATAGCTTGTTTTGCAGACTCAAATGTATCTATGACCACTGTAGACTCAGATGTATCTATGACCACTGTAGACTTAAATGTATCCTTGACTCACGATGTATTCATAGAAAGTTGCAGAACTAATCTCGATACTTTATAGTTAAACATCGTATGCTTAAGTGTTTTATTTGGGAACTGTAGGAAATAAAAACAAATTGGCAAATTGAATTATTGGCAGCAATTAGCTTATAATTAGTTGTATTAATTTGAATTGGAAAAAATAATATTACTTGTAATTAATTCGGCATTTTTCAAAACAGCTTATGTCGTTTTAACAAAAATGAATGTTTCTTTTTCATTCAAGGGAATTTTATAAAACATATACACAATGATTTCAAAGATTTGATTAAATTAATTTAATGAAGTAAAATAAGTATTCATGTGTACGTACTATGTTTAAATTTAAATTTTTGACAAAAAAAATTCTTGACATGAAGCGAGGAGAAAATATAGTTTCTATTTTTATGTTCATTAAGATACCAAACTATGGAGTATTTAAAGGCGATACACACTAGAAAATATCTTTCACCTTTTCAAATAACAGTGATGTCAATTATCCAGCTAAGAAATAAGTTTAAAAAATGAATTTCAAAAATACAAATTTTCAATTGAAATACCATAGAGATATTTACATATTGTTCCAGATTGAAAGAATAACTCTATTCTTATTTTCCTCAATCAAATTTAGAAATGCCTGTAACGGACACATTTTTACAAATCAATAAATTAAATTACAAATTTCTAATGCACTTTGTAATTTTTGATTAGTTGAAAACTTAATTTAGAAATCCTATTCATGTATCACTTAAAAAAAATACTCAGACGAATTAAATCTATGTCTGATATTATATCATGCAATTTTTGTCCTAAAATAGTACAATGAGATTCAAAATAATTATTAATTTTGATTCTGTATCCCTCATCAACATATTAAGGTGTATCGTACAAAATTTCAGTAAAAAACAAACTAAAATTCTATTTATAGTATTTGTAGTTGAAACAAATATTCTCAACTTCATTGCATAATTACGTAGGACGCTTATTGACGTTAAGAGAAAAATATTCATTTTTTCTATGGAATAAAACTTATTTTTATCACCCAAAGTGATATCAATGACATTTTATCATATATCCTCAGTAAAAAAAATAATAAAATAGACTTCACTCGTGAAATGCATATCAGTTTTTCATTAAAGTCATTCTGCGTTACCTTTCACCTAAATATCGATAAATAAAACAATGGAGAAACAGAGGAGAAAAAAAGGCAATTTCTAGCCGCAAATTTGAAACACGTCACCTTTTTTTTAAAAAAGAAATCTTAAACAAACGAAGTCAGGAGGCAGCGAATCAAATTTGCATCTAGGTTCGCTTCGGATTATTACAAAATCTCTAAAATTGATTACCCCGGAGTAATTTCTTGACGCTTAATTTAAAGAAAAAGAACGAAGTTGTGAACCTCATACTGTTTTCTCTTTGCATACGTGAAGGAGTCACTTGACAGATGTTTCAATGCTTGGATAATGGATGTTCTATTCCATCGTTTACTTGTTAGATTATCGGGAAAAAACGAACAAAGGGAGAAAAGAAAAATTAAGAAGGGAAAAAATTAGCATAATGATGTTCGACTGAAAAACAAACATCAAAAATATGTTACCCGGATAATTTCACACGATTATTTTTGGTGAACAATGCAGATTGTAAGTTATTAATGATATAAATGATAATGACAGCAAAAAAAGAAATAAATGTGCTTAGAAATGAATCAAATATAAAAGATTGTTTTGAAAAATTCAACCTTGTAGTACTTATTTTTCGTAAATTTATATATTAAACTGGCAAGTGTTTTGAGAATTTATTCAAAAGCAAATCTTTTTCTATTGGCGTTTTAAAAATAGTTAGATGTGTTACTTTTTATTATAACAACCAAACTGGGTGTTCATTGTTACAGTGCCAGTTTATCCATTGGTAGCTTGGGGTTGGCATCCAGAGGCCCAGGAACCGGAAGGGCTAGAAAAGGCCAGGATAAGCTGGAGTTAACCAGGTTTTCTGGTAATAAATTTTGATCCGCCAGTGCAAAGAGGGTCCGTAGATTCTTCTGCGCCCAAGGCCTGAATTTAGGTTAAATTGGCACTGCATTGTTACAGCAATGCAGACAAATCATGCTATTTTTTCAATTCCTACTATTAGTTCACTCCCTCCCTATATATATATATATATATTGTTCAAATTTTCAATCTTAAAAAATACTTTCTATTTATCCATTCAAAGTAGTAAATGACTTAATTTTTTTATATTACTTTTTATATGCTCTGCTGGCCACCGTAAATGCAACACCCTGAAGGAAGATTGCAAATAACATGAAATTTACAAAATGCATTAGTGGAGGTGAGGTATGCAAATGATTAGAATTTCAAGGCAGAAACACATTATGCGTGCCTGTGGCACCACCTCAAAGCGCTATTTCAGGCTTGAAGATTTTGACGATTTCAAGTTCGATAATTGTGTTTTTCTTGTGGTTTTTTCAAAAACCGATCAGTTATGTCTCTTAGACAACAGCGATCAGCTTTTGATGAAGTATCCGAGTTCGGCAGAGGAAGTATAATGGCCTACCGAGATTGTGGATTATCTTTCAGGGAAATCGGTAGTCGTGTTGGACGAAACCAAAGAACTGTAATGCGACCGATGGATGCTGGAGGGTAAGACGGACCGACGTGGTCCATCACATCCATCTCAGTGTACCACTTCACGTGAGGACACGCAAATTGTGCGCATGGCAGTGACGGATCACTCAGCCACATCACGAACCGTAGCACAGCACATTGAGTCTGTAACGCATCATTCAGTGTCTGCGCGCACCATTCGACGCGGTTTACAGCAGAGTGGTCTGTCCACAAGACGTCCATTGCTTGGTCTACCCTTAACGCAGAACCACAGACGTCTCCGCCGCCAATGGTGCGATGAAAGAAGGATATGGGAGGTAGAATGGAATGAATATTTCTTTACTGACGAGTCACGCATCTGTCTGCAACACCACGGTGGTCGGATTCGGGTCTGGAGACACCGTGGAGAGAGGATGCTGAACAGCTTCGCTATGCACCGCCACACTGGTTCTGCACCAGGTATTATGTTAGGGGGCGATATTGTATATAACTCTCGCACCCCTCTAGTACGCATTGCTGGTACTTTAAACAGCCAGCGCTACATCTCCAAGGTGTCGGAGCCAGTTGTCCTTCCTTACATTCAGGGTTTTGGCCACAGCCATATTTCAACAGGATAATGCGCGACCACACGTGGCACGCATTGTCCAAAGGTTCTTCGTCAATCACCAGATTCAATTGCTTCTCTTTCCGGCTCGCTCTCCGCATCTTTCGCCAATAGAAAACATGTGGTTCATAGTTGCTCAACGATTGACCCAGATTACACACGCAGCTGTAACATCAGATCAACTTTGGCAACCTGTGGAAGCTTCTTGGCCATCTGTACCCCGAGAACACATACAAAGTCTCTTTGAATCAATGCCGAGGCGTATAGCAGCGGTGTTCTTTAACAATGATGGCTAATCTGGCTGCTGATTCTGGCAGGAACTAGACTTCACATAAGTCTGTAAATTTATTCATTTGATACTTGGTCAGCATGTTATCTACAAAATAAATTTTTTTGTGATATCTCTTGCGTTTCTTGGTGTTGCATTTATGGTGGCCAGCAGTGCATGTAGAATAACATTAAAGGACAGCATATCCGAATCAAATCTCTCTGTGCTTGATGACCATGTTGGCAACTTAGCGATTGATTGAACGGCGCAAAAGTTAATATTCTATAGCACCACCTAATGGGGAGCTGCAACAAAGAGTATAGGCCAAACCCTTCTCCATAAACATACATGCAAATACCAATTTTCATAGTGATTAGCTGAACGGTGTTGAGTGAAACGATTTCATACATACAAACATCCATTTTTCTATATATAGATATTTCGACAAAATATTTTTGCTGTGGTAGCGAATTGGTCATGATCACGAGCTCGGTGCTGGTTTTATTGAATCGTGGATTCGAGTCCTGATGCAGTTGAAGACCTGCAATGGATAGGGCTTGATGCATGTTAAATCTGTCGAAAATAAAAGTCCTTCCATGTGTGTGGTGTAGAAAAGAATAAAGTATCTGCTCATATATTCGTTTTATCACGTAACAGTGGTTACTAGGTCTAAAAATTGCTATATTACTAGTTCTAAATTACTATATTATAAGTTTTAAATTGACTAAATTACTAGTTCTATAACTAATATCCTCCGTGTTTCCTTAAAATTACCGGTAATAAACAATCCGACACTTGACTTTATATTAAAATATAACTAATACCATTTTATATGTTTCATATTGGAAAATTTTGAGAAAAGGATATATTAAATTTACTCTAGCCTCCTTCTAACTTCTTTGAGCTGTGATCCGTGTATAAGAGGTAGCAATATTTTTAAATGAATTCCTTACTATTATTTTAGCAAGAGTTTATCTAAATTGTCTTTACATTTTTTTGAAAAAAAATATATAAATAATACTGAGTTTATACCAAAGATTGATTCTTTACTATTTAAATATAGTTAAGACAAACAATAACCCATATTGTAACATAAAACATGTATACAACCTCACAAGTTATTAATTAGAAATTAAGTAGCTATATTTTTTTTAAAAAGGATAACTTTAACTAGTAAATTATTAAAGTTGTATCCTGGGGGACAACTGTATTTCATCATCAATATACAGAAGTATAGCTGTTACTACCATAGAAGTTAACTTATTATATAACATATTTAATATTTATTCAAGGGTGATATGTTAAAGAGTAAATGTGAGATTAAAAAGTTTATAAAATATTACATATTCTGAATGGGATAAAAAGGCATTTACTACTCTTCTAAGTTTGCTATACAATTTCAGCGTAATCTATTGTCTCACAAAGACCACACATCTCTTAGAATCAAAACAACATTTATAGCATTTCTTGACTTCAGAATCAGAGAATTCTATGTTACACTCTTAGGTATCTTTTTTTCTCGTTTAAAAGTAAACAGAATGGCAAGTTTCTGCTTTGGTAAAGACATTCATTGAGAAAATATTTGATGGTGAACAAGTTGAATGTTTGAAGAGAAGAAAAGTAAAATTCAGCTCTGTGGTTTTTTATTTTTTTTTTTTTTTTATTATTTTTTTGTATCCAGTTTTCTTTGCTCATTTGGACACAACCTAAGTCTAAAAAAGTACAATTTTCTACCCTACACAATCACCATGGAATTATGTCAAGATAAATCACAATAGGTATGGTTAGTGCAATAAAACTGAAATAAAAAATTACATTTCTTAATTGTCATTTTTCCCCCAAAAGCAAAGATCGAGTTTTTATTTTGGAAAATACTTTGCAATTATATAAAAATGAAGGAAATATAAAATATAAACAGATAAATAAATTTATATGTTTCTATTTTTTTGAGAAAATCATGCACAACAGACGAATGAATTGTACTGTAAGCCTAAATTTTTAATTATCAAAATCATTATTGTTATAAAAGTAAGAAGCATGTAAGAAAATATGCTTGATAGTTTTTTTTTCGACTTTTCTTCTCCCAACCTCTATACGCACGCATTTCATTAAAATGCTCAAATCTTTAACTTTTCTTTCTTCTTCTTTATTCTGAAGAAAAATCAATAGCTTTGTGCATGGATCAATAAACAATTTTAATGAAAGGCTTTTTTTAAATACAGTCGAACCTTTTATTTTACGAACTTTTCCTGGAGTCAAGAACATTTTACAATTCTCATCACAAAATAACGTACAAATAGTGAAGGGTATTTTCTATTTAACGAACTTTCTCTATTGTGATTCGGTTTTATTCTCACAATTTTTTAAAATGTATCTGGACATACTCCTTAGCTTAATTCTGTACAGAAACACTGTAATGATGAACGGCAGAGCTGAAAACTAACCTCATTAAATTTAGTAAATAAATCTGTTAAACAGGCAAATCTGGCTTAAACTTGATTAAATTTTTTTAAAAAATTAAAGTTACGATCTGGTGTAATGAGAGTCACTATCATAGACTCCAATTTACGCCTCATGGACCCCCAATTTTTTTTCTCGCTGACGTGGACCCCTTGCTGGTCATCATAGACCTCTGGGGATCTATATAGACCACATTGGGAATCACTGGTTAGAAGCACGTTAAAAGCAGTGCTTCTCAAACTTTCTATACTTGCGACCCAATTTTCAATCATAATTTTCATCGCGCCCCCCTCCATGCAATAAAAATGTATTGAATTCAACAATAATATACTTTGACGTCGTGTACACAATATGACTTTAATTATAAACCGTACAAATTATCAAGATAAATATTAATCTTTGTATTTAATTTTGTGATATATCCATAGGTTCACTGGTAAATATTAAACTTGTTCTTAACTTCGTACTGTTAAATTAATTTTGAAACACATTGTGCAGTACTGAAACAATTATAAGTGTACTATATCAGTGTAAATATGTATTTTATTTTTTATTATGTCAGAATGTATTTTATTTTGCTTCATTTCAGTAAATTAATATATTTTTAAAATAATCTTTTGGTTTCGACTTTTCGATATTCTCGCCCCCTTGCAGGGTTATCACGCCCACTTAGGGGGGAGCGCCCCCAGTTTGAGAAACACTGCGTTAAAAGGCATCGTTCGCATTATGGATGCTTGCAAATGATATGACTGTCAATGTTGATACATACTGCACCCCGTTCCATGAATTGAAAAAGGATATTAAGAATCAATGATTAGCCTGCTGTCGGACGAGGTATTATCTTGCATGATAATGCATGTCCTCATGTAGCTGGAGTGCGCCAAACATTGTTGCAGCAATTCCACTGGGAGTTGCAGCGCCTTCCTTATAACCAGGATCTCTCCCAACTCTACAGAAATCTCTGAAAGGATGTGGATTTTCCGACGATAATAAAGTTTAAGCTATTGTTAAAAAGTGGTTTCGTAACCAACACCATAGCTTCATCACCTAAGGTATCCATCTTGCCGTAGACCCCTGGGGGGTCCTTGTTTTAACCTACAAGGTGACATTGTCTAACCTATCTATTACGTTTGTTTTATTTATTTCCTTTGTATACTAATTCATATTAATAGCAATAAACCACTTATGAAACCGACTGAAGTGCCACTTTCATTTGGGTGATCTTTCATGTTGCTGCGTATGGAATTTACCCGCATCTATTAATGCTTCGAATTATATTTCTCTCTATAATTCAATACATAAAGCTTTTTCATGCATCTTTTGAAATAGATTTATTGAAAAAATAGTAATTTAATGAATGTTTAAATCACATAATTTAATATTCCTACGGTTGTTTATACAGTTTTTGTAAAAAGTGAGTTATTGCAATTTTATTACAAATTATTTACAAAGAAACAACAATGCAATATGTTTTAAATATTTTGAACATACTTTCAAGATTATGTAACGTATCCTTACTGGTACATTTCCATGTTGATAGAAAACATACGAAGGCTTCTGAGATTGAAGAAATAAAATAATCCTAAGATATTCCTCGATATACATTGTATTCAAATACAATCATAAGTTACTACAAGGAGCCCTGTTTTCTTTTTGGCTTATTCCTGCATACTATTTTTTTCTTCCATTTGATTCGCTTCCTGCTCTTTGAAAAGATACTAACTTCAAGTGCGGGTTGTGTAAAGCGGCTTATGTGGCTTCTGTATGTGTTGTCATAAAGTATTCAAAGTTTTTCGATGTACAGTTTTGAAAATGCATGATTCGTTGCGTTTTTATAACTGGATAGTTCCTTCCAATTTCTAGTGATGTGCGATTTCTAAACGAGAGATCTCACAGATGGGAATTTTCTTAAGGGAGCTGGTGTAGGTTTAAATCCATTTCAGAAAAGAGAGAGGAATTTTTATATGACTCACCAACTATAGGAAGGTTATATTATATTGGCCCATTGGATTTGTGTTTTTCAAGAACACTAAATTATTCATTTGGGTACAATATATTTTTATAAAAAGGTGTAGTTTTTTATTATAACATAACATTTTTTCGAATATTTTGAAACAAAATAATAAAATAAGAGAAAGGTGTATTTATTGAGCTAGTTTATAAAATTCATTTGGTTAATAAACTAAATTCTGAAAAATATTCCGGTGTAAGAAAGTCTTGAAAGATTGAAAAGCAATATATAATCTAATTACTGAGCTTTGATTTTATCAATAATAAAGTTACATTCTACAATGAAAATAGTATTTTTACACTTAGAATGGAGAACGGTAAAGTAATTTTCTTCAACAACCCATTTCAAAGGGAAAAAAATTTTAATAAATTTACCGTTTAGTGAAATAGTCCCGAATTAAATTATCAGCTTAAAGTAACATTTCTAAACACACATTAAAAAACAGTATTTTGCTGTTGTTAATCATTATCAGACTGACAAAGTCATACAGATTCAAAATACCGTAGATTCATTAAGATGCCGTTAAGAAACAAACTGAAAATGGAAACAAACGAGACCTAAAACTAGATAAGAAATACAAAATGATAAAAACATTGTGTTAGGCCTAGGAGAACGGTTCAAAATTTTATCTAATTTGTATCAAGTATAATACACTGCCGGACAATTGCTAAGGACAGATAACACTATCATCCATAGCAACCACAAAATGAAAGGAAGCAAAATGTGGAAAATTAGAATAAGTGTGGGATATTAGTAAGAAGAAGTATGAGTATGCAAATTTTTTTTCCACGTCTGTTCATCACGTGATAGCGTTCATAAGAGCTTTAAAGGTTTTGACGCGTGTGGACAGTTCTTGTTTCAAGTCATGGTTTTACAGGAAAGATTTAATAGACGAACTTAAAATTTTTGGTATGTCTTCCCGACAGCACATAGATGATTTTATGCGTGGCCGAATTATTGGAAAGATCGAAGAAGGGCGTAAAATAACAGATGTTGCCAGGGAGTTCGACATCGCTCACAGCGTTATTTCACGGCTGTGGAAGTCATTTAAAACTACTGGAATGTGTAGTAGACGGCACGGGGGAGGTCATGTCAGAAGTACGACACCTGCAGAATACAGATATATCGTCCTATCAGCAAAAAAGAACAGGCGCACCACAGCTCAGCAGGTGGCAAATCAGTTTCTTGCTGCCTCAGGAAAGCAGATCTCCCGAAAAACTGTTGCCGGATGTTTGAGGGGAGGAGGACTATACGCACGCAGACCTGTTGTTCGTGTCCCATTGACCAGACAGCACCATACTGCCCGTTTGCAATGGCGTCGTGAGCATCACAATTTGACTGAACAGGACTGGGCATGCGTACTATTCTCAGATGAGAGTAGGTTCAGTCTGTCATCGGATTGTAGACGCCAACTGATCTGGCGCGAGAGTGGTACTGCTTATCGTCCAGAAAATATTCAGGAAAAGGACCGATATCCGACATGCAGTATCATGGTGTGGGCCGGCATCATGATCAATGGCCGCACACGCCTACATGTGGTTGCGAATGGGACTATGACGGGCCAACGATACATTGATGAAGTTCTACTTCCTCATGTTCAACTTTTCCGTGGTGCTATCGGTGATAAATTTATTTTTATGGACGACAGCGCAACATGTCATCGAACACTCGCTGTTCAGGATTGTCTAGACAGCGAGGGCATTCAACGTCTCGTATAGCCAGCGCGTTCTCCAGATCTAAACCCCATTGGAAATGTGTGGGATGCTTTGGGGAGGCAAGTTGCTGGTCGAAACTATCCTCCGACAAACAAGAACACCCTCATCCGTGCACTCACAGAGGAATGGAATAAATTGCCTCAACAGCTGCTGGATAATGTTGTGCAAAGTATGGTACGACGTGTGGAATGTTGCATCACACTCCACGGTGGACATATCTCGTACTGATACCTTTCTTTAAGGTGCCTGCTGACTTTTAGATGCATTGTTCCATTTCTCCGTATGCAGATCAAATGAACATTTTTTTTTCTTTCAGATGTTTCACAGCTTTTGTACTTTCCAGAACAATAAATATTCTTTATTCTAATGTCTGAACAGTGTGGCAACTATATTTTATCCTACTAGGCCTCATGTCTCGCTTAATGTTATGCTACATAGCAATTTGTGATCCGTCTATAGCAATTGTCCAACAGTGTATATGCTTTATTACATCATGTTGTTACAAAAGCCTCCTTCATGAAGGAGTTAGATCGAAACCCACGAAATTCAGGGCTGCAAAGTACACCGGCCTTTGTCCGTAGCTTTGAGCACTATACAGGAGACAGTAAAATTTAACTCGGTTCCACCCCAATTTTGAGGGAGAACACCCTGGAGGTGATCAGGGGTATCCCATCTGTTTTCCCTTTCCACCAACCTTACAATAGAATTGCAGCTCACCAGCTATTCAAAGTATCCCTATGCCGCAAAGGCACTATACATTTACAAACATCCATTCCTTCTTCGGGATTTGAACCCAGGCCCCTACGGCTCAGCGTCACTAACCACTGTACCGGATGGTTATCTTATTTCATCATTCATTAATGAACCAAAATTCAATAAGTTTATCTATTCGTTTTCATTGGAATGTGCTCAAGTAGGTGATTGAGAATATTAACGTCGCACTGTTAAGTTACACGAGGGCTTTTGGTGATGGACCTCGTAATTTTGGATTCATGGTGAAGTGACGGAGACGATACCAGAGCCCGCACCCCCTCTCCTAACTACTACACCACACCAATGGGAGGACGTTTGAACTCTCAACTTATTTAACGTGCGTCACCCCCCTACAAGGTAGGTCTTTAGTAGTACTGAGCTCAAGCTCATGGCACGCCAGCCCCGATCCGGCCTTGACCACTAGGGTACCGTGGCCCTTTTGAATGTGCTCGAGTTAATACTCGAGCACAAGAATACGGTCCATGCAGATACCGCCTTATAAAGGATTCTACAGATGGCCAATAAAATAGGATTTCACATTTTATATATGAATTGGAAAATTAAAAATAATTCCATTTTACGTTTTATTGTATCATAAATACTTAGAAGGAATGGATAAAATTATCATCTAACTGATTTTGCAAAGTAATGAATTTTTATTATTAACAATATTGTAGTACAATTCCTAACATTTTCGTACTTGGCGAGAGATTTCAATGTATTTCTTCTGTTTAAAATAAGAAGAATGAGTCTTAAGAACTGGTATATAATACAAAAAATAATATTTAACTTATTATAAATGTTTTAAGTAAAGAAGTATCGAAAAGTTGGTACAAGAATAACATTAAATATGAAATATGTTATAGAAACGAGGAAATGAGAAACAGCAAACATTCTTTATGTGTAACAATATCTATAAATAATTTATGAGAATGTTATACCAAAAGTGTTCGAATGCTTGAAAATATTCTAAAGGTGTATTTTATTTACAATCTTCTACATAAATCAGTATTATAGAGCAAAAAAAGTTTAAAGTTACCTCGTTTTATAAACAATCGTTAATTTTGAAGTTGCTCATTGAGAATATTTACACGGAACAAACACAGCTTAAAGCAAATATTTTCCATTACTTTGCATCTCTGGAGCATATGAGAAAAATTACTTAATTAATTTTGCCCCCAAATCAAAATTTTCGTTATTTTAAAATATAAAACTTAATTACCTCGGATACGTTCCTGCATTTTACTCATTATTTACTTATTTATCATTTTATAGGAGTATCTAATGTACTTTAGCAAATATTTTTCTGCATTATAAAATTAAATCCTAGAAATTGGGTAAACAAGATCTAATAAATGAATTAAACTTATCTCAATAGTTAAATACATATGTATTAAATAAGGCTTTGACAATTCAAATATTTAGATTAATTTAATTATTTACTTACATTTAATATTTCAGATTTATACAATAACAAAATTTTTTTTATAAAAAATGCTAATATAGAACATGGTTATGTTTTTCAGAGAATTCAAAGAAAATACAAAATTTATATATATATGTGGGAGACAACAAGGGGTCCAATACGTTGGTCTTTCTTCTATTTTATTTTAACATTAAACAAAAATTAATTAAAAGGTAGTTTTTACAGATAAGTTTGACGATGATATTCAGAAGGTAACGCCTGCTCGCGCACCTCTCGCGTTCTCCTTTCTCTCTCTCTCTCTCTGCTCTAATTCTAAGTTTTTTCTCAAGAGTCTCTGCTTTTTTCAGTTTCAGTTCTGCTTTTACTTTGATGCGCCTGCGCGCGAAGACTGCGTTGCTTTTGGCTGCATGCCACAACGGCCATTCTGACCGTACGCTGTCCGCAGCGGTATTTCCATGGAGACCAAAGGAGAATCTGAAACATATAAAAAAAAAAGGAACAGACAAGGACTATACGACAAATATATAGAGATTAAACATATCAAAATTTTTCTGAACTAGACAGTTTCTCCATCATGTGAAGGCACCTCTTCGACATCCGGAAGGTTCCACAGGAAAACATTGTGTTTCACCGGCATGAGAACGTCTTTTTTAATGAGTTGATCTTTGGTTGAACGCATCGATATTTTCCTCTGTAGAGTTCTGGACGTCTGTTCAAAACGATTTCTCTTTTTCCTTCGTTTCCACTGCCAGGGCTGGAAAATTTTCCGGAGCAACACAAACCGTCGATGTTCACTCTTCATAGGTAAAGGGTTAGGTGAGCGGGAGATAAATTCCACGGAACTCGTTTTCATGGCACCATTGGCTTTCTTACACAATACTATATCAGAACATTTTTCTCTTACAATACTCAATTTTAACTTAGTAATCTTAATTTTATTACATTTATAATCCTTAATTAGAGAACTCGAATCATTTCCAGTACTAAAGTTCTTAACATATGGCAAATCATAACTAGAGTTTTCTATCACATTTGAAACAGAAACATTTGGAAAAGAAATAGCACTTGAATAAGCATAAGCATGAGTACCTAAAGAGGATTCATTTTCACTCAATAAAACATCGCTCTTTGCGTGGCCTAGTTTCTCTATTTCAGAATATACACTGGGATGTATAATAAATTCTTCGGTCAAGGTCGGTGATATCGCCGTTCTCACACTTAAGCTAGGAGAGTGTTGATTAAGAGAAATATTTATGGGTTTAACTTCTACCATACGCTGTTCGCCAAAACATGAATTT
Source organism: Trichonephila clavipes (assembly GCA_019973935.1). NCBI lineage: Eukaryota > Metazoa > Arthropoda > Arachnida > Araneae > Nephilidae > Trichonephila > Trichonephila clavipes. The sequence goes on along the minus strand of BMAU01003312.1, from coordinate 781,496 downwards.
AATGTTATGATCTCTTCGGAAGGTGTTTGCACTCTAATTAGTGAGGAATTTAAAACTGGGATCTGGCAACCTGAATCAATCAATGCTGTTACGGGCTGATTTTCCACAAAAATGTTTACGTATTGAAGATTTGCGCATTCTTCGCTATTTTGTTTTTCGCTCTCGATTTTCAAAGTATTCACGTTTATTTTATTATGGATGTGATCATTAGATTCTTTAGGTTTAAAACGCTTCTCACAGTCTCTTGCGCAATGAGATGAATCACCGCATATAAAGCAATTTTTATTTTCTCTTTCAAGATATTGGGGATAGTTCTCTTTAATCTTTGTTTTGAAGTTTTGTGATTTATTTTTAAAGGGGTCTTGGGTATATCCATAAGTAATAGGAATTTCTTTATGTGATCCGCTTCTAGATGAAATATAAATATCGCACTCTTTAGCTAAATCAATAGGCCTAAACCAATCTTCTGCTTCTCGAATGCCAATATGAGTTGCAGTTTCCTTATTTAAAGTTTCAAATAATTTATCAGAAATTATAAGATCACATAGAGATTCAAAGGAATTAACTTTTCTTAACGAACAATAATATTGGAAGTTTGCCGTCAATCTTGCAGCAAATTGGATGTATGTCTCGCCTGATGATTTTACAGCATTTTTAAATGAGTTTAAACACTCGCGAGGGGTTAATTGGAATTCTCTGAGTACTATAGATTTTAGTTTTTCATAGTCATTTAATTCCTCTTCTTTAATATACAGTAAGACGTTATGAGCTCTTTCGCCCAGAAGATTTATTAAAATTTCAGATTTATATTCGTCATTTATTTTCTTGGTTAAAAATGCGCGTTCTAATGATTGGAAGAACAGATTAAAATTTTCAGATCTGGTGGGAACAGGAAGAGATAAAGTTTTTATACTTTTTATCATATTTTCTATGTTAGTTTCGAACTGTTTTTCTTCGACTTTAGCAGCAGGATTTAAACTTAATGCTTTATTTTTAACTAATTGAAGTTCGATTTCTTTTTCTAATTTTGCCAACTGAAGTTTCGCGAGCTCAATTTTTTGTTCTGAAGTTACCTCTCTTTCGTTTTGCGATACTCTCTCATCTATACAGTTTTGAATTAAAGTTTTAACGAAATCTGGATCACTTTCAAATGTACTACTGTTCTCAATTTTAGTCTTTAGTTTAACTATAGTGTCAGTACTTTCGACAATACCGTCTAGCTCCTGAACAACTCTTTTGAGATCCTCTTTAAGAGCGTTTTTATACATTTTAGAAATGGAAAGATCCTACCTTTTTTTTCTGGCTCCCTTGTTGCTCGCACGTACGATGTATCCAATGAAGAAAAATTTCGATTCCACTGATTTCACCTCTTCGCAGGTAATATAGTTGAAATTGTGGTTCCGGCCTCTACACAGGCGGATTATTCACACTGGGTTAGTTCCAACCTCTACACAGGCGGGATTTTCGTCGATGGGTTTTCCAACCTCTACACAGGCGGAATATTTGTCGATGGTTCGTTGCAAAATACCTCTACACAGGTTATTTTGTTATTTGTTCCGACCTCTACACAGGCGGAATGAAGTTGAAAAATCCAACCTCTACACAGGTTGAACGAAGTTTCCGAAAAATGGCGGAGCGTCTCCTTCACGGACGCTGTTGTTCATTGTCCAGACTTTGGTTCAAAATCGAAATTTTGTCGATCGCGGCCGAGCCCCCATAATTTGTGGGAGACAACAAGGGGTCCAATACGTTGGTCTATCTTCTATTTTATTTTAACATTAAACAAAAATTAATTAAAAAGGTAGTTTTTACAGATAAGTTTGACGATGATATTCAGAAGGTAACGCCTGCTCGCGCACCTCTCGCGTTCTCCTTTCTCTCTGCTCTCTCTCTGCTCTAATTCTAAGTTTTTTCTCAAGAGTCTCTGCTTTTTTCAGTTTCAGTTCTGCTTTTACTTTGATGCGCCTGCGCGCGAAGACTGCGTTGCTTTTGGCTGCATGCCACATATATATATATATATATATGAAAGAAATTTATATTATATATCAAAAACAAGAAATAATAGATAATGAACATAACAAGAAATACCGTAATAAAAATATAAAAGCTAAACATGAAGATCAAAATTATAGAAAAATAAAAAAAAAACTACAAAAAAGAAGAACCTAGCGAGTCAGAAAGCAATTTCGGACTTAGGCCCGAATAAGTGGGGTTAAACCAGTTTGAAGGCGCCAAACTTTCCCCTTTGCAACTCGGTAGGAAAAACCAACTAAAATAAAATAAACAAAAATTCAGAGTATGTAAAAACTCAGAGAGTATGATAAAACCACTCACTACTATTATGTAACAAACTCTCCCAAACTCTTAATGCAGAAAAATCGCAAAACAATTACGTAAGAAAAGTGGGAAAATCCTAAAACAATTACATAAGAAAAGTATTTTTAAAAAATAATTTAACAAAATTGCTTTACTCACAGAGCTTTTACGAAGAGAATCAAGCGTCTTGACATCAATGAAAATCAATTAAACACCAAGTTAAAAAATTCGAATATACATAAACGCATCTTTTGAGCTAACTTTTAAACCAGCCAGCAAAGACATATACCAAAAAAGACGACAATCAAATATGGTAAAATTTGAATTGGTTGATTGTCAAAAATGTAAATTTGCTAGGCTCTAATTTGGTTGGTTGTCAACAATGTGTAAGATGTTCAAGATGTGTGTGGAAAAAATGTAAACTGTGATATGAGTGTTATGATAACTTTTAAGCTCTTCACAGCAAGACCACTAACATGCTGACTTTGAAATCCTATTGTTGTGTGGTGGTTTTGGAATTCGAAGTAGCGAGACGGTTAATGTATTTGTGATAAATATAAGTTCTTAAGAAATTAAAAGTGTATTCATGATCTAAACAACATTGAAATTTTTTTTATATTATTGTATTGATCTATTTTGTGGGTAGTTAAGTTATCATTTCTAAATAAAAAATTCAAAATGATATTTCTGTAAATTGATATATGCAAGTTACTATTCCATACAGGAATTTTAATTACATGGAACTTAAACGAATCTCTTTTGTCAAAAATGTTACTGACTACATTATTGTTAATAAGATGCAAGTCTAAATCCAAGAATTACACCATATTAGAGTTGAAGTTAGTATTAAGGAGCTTGAGATAATCAGGGTAGAACGTAATATTTGGTTTGTATTCACTATTTTTACCAAAAATGATTAAATTATCTATATAACGATAAATCAAGTATATATATATATATATATATATATATATATATATATATATATATAATTTAAAATATTTGAAAATTTCTAAATCTACCAAAATTGTTTGACCTTGAAATGGTTGAAAAATATTATAAAATTATGAAATGAAAAACACTTCGATTTTTTTTAAATAAAATAAAAAGTTTCGTTCTTTATTTAAAATTCTGGATATTTACTTTAAGTAATTTTTTAAGATTACTCATTACTTATAAATGCATCAGTAAATTGCTAAAATAATACTTATTTTCTTATACAAATTTTATCTTATTCCAATAAAATTTTCAGTATTGTATCAAATTGATGTATTTCCTTAGGCATGAAAATTTATACAAACCAACTAAAAAAATTTTTCTTTACTCTAGTCATAACATCAATACTATTTATCACGTTTATTTCAAATATTTTCGATGCTATTTTTTGCGTAAAAACCTAGTACAGTAATTCCTCGACTTACGTTACTCCGACTTACGTAAAATCGGAGTTTCGCGATTTTAAAATCTCGTCGATTCGTTTTTTGTTTGAGAGCTACACAACTCCATAACTCATTCCCTACTTCAAATAATTTTAGAAGTGGATAGTGATGGTGTTTCAGTAGCTGCTGGATTTCTACAATCAGGAGCTAACAACTTTTGAGCTCTTAAAAATGCATGAGCAAGAGCAAGACTTTGAAGAATTTGAGTCTTTAGACCTAGTTCAATCAAAAGATCAAATGATGGTTGGGAATTTGACAGAATGCCTTAGTTAAATTGAAAAAGTCTTACAAATTTCAGAAAATACAGACTATAACGAAGAGGGTATTTTTTAATAAAACAAGAAACAAAATAATTATTAGCAAGCTAAGAGGAAATTTTGAGAGAGAAAAAAATCTTTGAGTTGGCAGAGACTACTTAGTTTGATTTTAAGAAATCTTCTGTATCAAAATAACTTACATTTTCGATTTTGTATTTGTGTTATGTAAGTTTTCATTAAGGTATCCGACTACGTTCAGAACCGTGATCTTAAAAAAGTGCATAAAGGGATAATTTTCATGATATTTAGTGCCACTTATATTAGAAGACATGTATAAAATTGTTTTAAGGACATTTTGACAAAGAAAAATATTTAAATACAATATTTTGGCAAAAAATTAAATTAGAATAATATTTTTTTCAAAATGTTCTCTTTTTATAAAAAATACTTCTAAAATAATAATAATTTGCTTATATAAAGTAGACTTCTCCAGAGAGTTTGAACTGTGCGTTTTGAAAAATTCACGTAATTTTCAGAGTTACCACCAATTGGAATAATTATCGGTGTTTTTTTCTTAAAATTTCTCCCCTCTGTTGTTGTAAAACACATGGATAAATCCACTTCTAATTTATATATTTCAAAAATTCTGGTTCAGCTTCGTTACAGAGGTCTTAGCTTATATACAGGCAAAATATTATTATAATAGAAGCATTTTTCACAAAAGGAGAACATTTTGAAAAAAGAATATTCTAAGTTTTTTGCCAAAATATTGAATTTAAATTATTTTTTGTCAAAATATCCTTAAAACGTTTTTATACATGCAATTTAATCTAAGTGACATTAAATATCATCAAAATTATCCATTTAAGCGCTTTTGTAAAATCACGGTTCCGAACGTAGTCGGATACCTTAAGCATCATTTTTCCTAAACTTATTTTTTCTCTTCTGTGGCACTAACTAAAAATAGTTTGCATGCATATATATTTGCGAAAGTATACCCCTACTGAGTGGTTATCACTCAATTCTACCTATCTCGAGTGTTTTTTGGGTATTAATGCAATCTAATTATTTTACTCTACTTTAATAAAAATCTCTTAGCGAACAAAACAAAAATGTATTAGATATTTTACTCACAGCAGAATTTGTTATTTTATAGCTGTTATTGAACTTTTTTCATTGCGACAACGAAATCTAAAAACAAATTCAATCTTACAACCTGAAAGATTCCAAATGCCCAAATACTACCGTGTCTGTGAAATGAAAAGAGGATTGCTCTTCAAGTGAAAATAACAATAACAAAAAGAATATTCATGTTTATATCCGAAAAAAACGTCTTTTGTTCTTTTTACACAAAGAAACAGTTTTCTAGAAACAAATCTACATCGAAAAGGAAATACTTTTGATTTCATTTATCTTTCCACATTTTATTTATTTTTTTGAAATCATTGTTTCCTGTTTTTCCATCATATTTCAATAGAATAAATTTTCTTGCGTGTTTCTTCCAGCCTCAGAATAATCGCGAGAATTCTTTCCGAACTTTGTCGCAGAAGTTCTTGTGTGCTACTTTATTAATGACATTTTGTTAGAAAAACGAGAGAGTTGATTGCTTTTAAGTCACCCCGCCATTCCCATGAATTATTAACTATCCTATTTCTGTCAAGTGGTAGATTAATTTTTCAGCCGATGCCTTCTTCTACCGAATTTTCAATAACAAAAGCATTTTTGCCCTCGAGAAACAAAAATGAAAGCTATATTTTACAACACAGGCAGTATCCTGGGTTCATTAAATTATAAAATATGTTCAACTGTACACTTTATCAATATATTTGCTAAGAAGAATATCCATATTATGCAACTCAAATAATATGTGAAGTATGCTTCTCTGCAAATACCGGGTGGGCAAAAAGTCCGTAAAAACTTTAAAAATTCATAAAATCCGGAGAAATGAACGAAAAAAAAACTGTTTGCGGGATCAGCATTAGTATGTCACGGAATTTTTTTTAAGCTAGAAAAAAAAATTCGAAAATCATCCGGTAGGTGGCGCTGTTACAAGCGTCTGTGGTGAAAATATGCAAATTAGACGGCTATAAAAACCTTTGCTGTCAATGAATCCACATTCATTCCACCATTGCAAACAGTGAATGTGAACAAGAATGCTCAATGACCGGATAAAGCTTTGTTGGTGAAGTTATTTTACATGAACGAGGAATCAGCGACCATTGCCTTGCGTAAATTTCGAGTTCAGAAAAATGTGAAGAGTGGAAAAGGCCCTTTAACACCTGCAGGTCTCTTAAAGCTTGTTAAACGTTTTGAGGAAACTGGAAAGTTGGAGGATCGAGCACGAGCCGGACGACCATGCTTGAAAGAAGCACGTGCACCCTGCATTGCTGTCGAATTGGAAGCGATTGCGTCCGAAGCAGCTTCAGGGACCAGCAGTGCTCGTGAAGCTGCCAGACGATTGGGCTTACCACCATCATCTGTCCGCAATATTCTTCGTCGAATCCTCCAGCTGTACCCATACAAATTGCAATCGTGCCATGAACTTTTGCCAGCAGATACCGCACAGAGGGAAGCATTTGCGAAGTGGGCCTTCTCTAAAATAGAACAGGATCCCACCTGGGTTTTTAACATCTTGTGGACAGATGAAGCTCATTTCTCGCTTCATGGTGACGTTAATAACCATAACTGTCGCATTTGGGCTACCTCTAATCCACGTGAGTATACACAGAAGCCATTGCATTCCCCAAAAGTGACAGCATGGTGTGGTTTCACGGGTTCATTTATCATAGGACCCTTCTTCTTTGAAACGCAGTGCCCAGTAAATGGATGGATAACGGAAACGGTAAATGCTCAGCGTTATCTAACGCTTCTGCGGGAGACTGTCGTGCCCTGTTTAATTCAACGAGGTCAGATTTCGAATGTCACGTTCATGCAAGATGGAGCAACCAGTCACACTGCTAACCCGGTTAAGGCATTCCTGATACAGACGTTCGGGGAAGACAGAATCGTTAGCAGGCACTGCAGGTACCCATGGCCTCCTCGGTCTCCAGATTTAACACCGGCAGACTTCTGGTTGTGGGGATATTTGAAATCTCGAGTATATCTATCCGGTCCATCAAGTCTGTCGGAACTGAAAGATACGATCCAAAGAGAAGTATCCTCCATACATCCGGACATGTTGCACTCTGGCGTTGCTGGATTTGTCACTCGTCTGGAATGTCTTCTCCCCTGTGGTGGTGGTCATGTGGAACATATTCTGGTGGAATAAAGTTGTGAAAGTTTTCTGTTCATTATTTATGCATTGTTTCTTTGATTTGCGTACATCAGCGCCACCTACCGGATGATTTTCGAATTATTTTTTTTCTATCTTAAAAAAAATCCCGTGACATACTAATGCTGATCCCGCAAACAGTTTTTTTTTTCGTTCATTTCTCCGGATTTTATGAATTTTTAAAGTTTTTACGGACTTTGCCCACCCGGTATATACCATAATGTATTCTTGCTAAAATAAATATTATTAAATTTGAATAAAATAATGCAAGTGAAACTAAATAATACGCAATTTTTTTTATTGAGAACACTTATAACCCCGTGCACCACAAAGTATCCTTCGGGGGCTTTCATAGAAGTAAACGGGAAGCACACATCACAAAGAAGAGAAGGATTATAACGTAAACATCCATTCCATACCAGGGATTCGAACCCAGCCTCTACGGCACCTCAGTCAGCGTCACTAACCACTATACCGGATAAGTGGCAAAAAATTAGCATACATTGGAACCATTTTAAAGTATTCCAATAAGTACAAACTTTAACGACTTAAAGTATGCACTACAGTGATTTTACAAAAACGTTTAAGAGGAAAACCCCTTTGAACAATTTTTTTTCATGTATTTAAAAATTGAATTTTATCATTTCATGTAATGTTTTTATTCAAGAAAATGCTACGAGAAGAAATTGTGCGCATACTATTCACACAATTTAAAAAAATTAATTTATTGAAGAAAATTTTTAAAAAAATTAAATTCTACTTCTTTTGCAATTATTTTTGTTTGCCTGAAATTTTTAGTAATATTCTTAAGGATGTTTAAAACAACTTTAGTGATTGATTTTGCATTCATTTAATTGGTTTCGGAGAAAAAAATAAAATATTGAAATGCATACAAAAATTTAATTAAAAAGCCAATATATTCTACATTTTTTTTGAAGTATTAAGTTTATAGCAATATGGATCCATAATTTTGTTACATGCTTTGAATATAGAATACACGAAAAAGTGGTAAATAATTGGAGTATGAGTAGCATTTTGAACTCACCAATGTATCAAAAAACACAAAAGTGAGAAAAACCGATTTGATGTTTGTAATTCTGAAAAAATAATTATAATGAGCTTAAATAAAATTAAAATACTCCTTTAGGACATTAGCTACATATTTTATTTAAAATATTTACATTTCATATTATTTGAGCCAATACATTTTTATAAATGATAAATTTTCAGAGAGTATTAATTGCACAATAAAATCAAGGAAAAGTTTTAAAAAAATTTCTGTCAAGACAGAAATTTTAGTTGTTTTTTTTTTCACGTTATATTGAAATGTTACATTTCTATATAAAACATATGAGGAATAAGAAATAAAATTATGTAATTTTAATATAAAATGCCTTAGTTCAAATATTTTACATGCTCACTTTTCACAAAGAAAAAAAAATACATTATTGTAACGCCTCAGAAATATCCTGCTTTATGCGTATTACCTTCCTTTTTTTATAGTTGTTGTTACTATTTTTAAAGTGTATTTTTTTATCAAAAAGCTTTTTTTTTAGCTTTTTTATCTAAAAAGGGGGCTGGTCGAATTTCTGATTTGCTTGTTTACATTTTTCATTTAAAATTTTTCCTAACTTCTAATTTTCCGGCATGCACAAATGATAGAACATTTGAAAGATAAAATGAAAGATAAAATGCAAAGAATATTAATAAATAAACAATTTAAAAAACGATACCTTGGTCATTTTAGGGTACATGATTATATTTTCATATTTTGTATTGCTTGAAAATATATTTATAAAGTTGTAAGGAAAGTAATGAAGGAAGGAAAGTATTGAAATATAAAAAAAAATTGAAATGCATTTTTTTAACAAAAAAGAAGAAAATTATGTATTTTCAAATTCTTCTTTTTTGGAAAATGCTTCTTCAGTTAAATAGTTTTATAATGTGGTGTACCAAAATATGAATAAATCCACTTCTAAATTATGTATTTCAAATCTCTAGTTCAAACTCTCTCTCTGCAGTGTAACTAATTATCAAAAACATTCTCCATTTATACACGTTTTAAAAATCTACGTTCCAAGCGTAGTTGGATACCTTAAATCGATAATTGATTATTTGTAATCCAAAGTTGTTTAATATAAATGCGCCTTTATTTTATTTTAAACATTATACAATGTTAATTTTTTTAAAAAAATCTTATATATGAATAGTTCTTATGGAACCAATCTCCTACAAACATCCTACAATTTCAAACATCGAATGATTAATTTATACTTGATGATTTTATATGTTATTAAAGAATACTGAATACATATGTAAAAAGTGTATAATGTAATGAGGAATCGAGTCAACCAAAAGTAATGCATGTATAACTGCAAACAAAAGGGAAATAATCATGAAAAACAAATCCTCTCTCTATTGAATAAGTATTAAATTAATTCTTCAAAGCATAATTTAAAAAAGGAGTTTTTGCTGATACAAAGAAAGTATAAGTTTGAAAGATCTTTTTTTAATCAAAATTATAAGTATTTATCTGGATTATAAATAGAACAGCTTATATAGAATAAGGAATATTTCCAAAATAATGTTATCATTTACTAATAATACGGCTTTTTGGTTTTAAATTACATGCTATAAATAAACACTTATATAGATAATTATTAGATAATTAGTAGATAATTATTAGATGTTTCATGAAGATAAACGTAACTGATGTAAAAAATGTTTCCAGAAATATAAAATAGTTTGCTAACACAAAACGGAAGATATTTCTTATTTTTTCCTATTTATAATTAGTTATTAGTTAAAATTATTTATACTTAAAACAAGCTCAACTTATATAAATTAATTTTAAGGTAAGATTTGTGGTAATGGTAAATTCTTTTACAATTTGTTTACAATAAAAAAGGCAAAGTAAAAATTAATTTAATCACATTATATCAAAATTAGTTCTTATTTGTGAGTCACCACATTAAAATGGCAGTATTTCTTCGTAAGAGTTATTGCAAAACTTAAAAAAATGTCAAGTTTTAAAAATTTTAAAAGAGAATTAATTATTTAAAATGAAAAATATTAATAGTAGAGAACGTTAATACTATATATTTTAATGTACTATATATTTTAAAGAGTATGGTCTAATATAAAAATTCAGAATAAATCTCAAAATCTCTTTATCTTCAAAGCTCAAGAGGTAAAAATAACTTTATGGGATTACATATGAGGGAACTTATGTCCATTGTAATATCATTTTAAGTTGAAGTGATAAAGTCAGCACGTAATTTAACAGACAGATTTTAGTTAAAATAGCTAAGCATAAAGATACCAGACTTTGATTTGATTTACGTCGCAGTATGGAGCAAAACATGGGTTATTGTTGAAGGATTTTCTAATTTTGAATCTCATTCCAATAATGACGACGACAATTCAGATGGCATCCTTCTGTCATAGCTCCCTCGCCACACCAACGGGAGGATTTTCAGCCTCGACATATTTAACATGCATCGACCCCCTTTTCCAAATGGGTCTTCAGTGGAACAAGGTTCGACCTCATGACATGCCCACCTCCAGTCCATGACCTTGTCAACTAGGCCACAGTAGCCTCTTGTCACCAATGGATTAAAACTCATGAGTCCCGGACCACTAGTTCATGAGCTTTATCACTCGGCTATCACGTCCAGATAAGTTTTTGAGAATGAATTCGTGATATTTATACAGTGAAGTAGGAAATACTAAAATAAATCATAATAGGTACACCAAAAATAAATAAAACGTAAGTAAAAGGCATAAGAATGTTACAGAAAATATTTAAATATTAATCAATGTAAAGTTGAAATTTGTAAAAAGACCATAATGCAAATTTATTTTTAAATATAATAAAAAATAGAGCAGAAAAGAATCATATTGACTGGAATTGATTGAATATATAGTCTTTTCAATTCACTGGATCAATGCAAGTGGATTTTACATCCCCAAAAAGCATTGCTTCTACTTCTACCAAACGCATTTAAAATCTTGATGCATAGAAAAGGATACGACTTCAAAAAGCGAAAGAAATTTATTTCTAGAAAGAAAATCGGTAAAAGCTGAGTGTCATTCTTCCTTCTGACAGTAACGCGTGAAAGTGTCTTTATTGATACATATCCGAGTAACATTCGAAATTTTTTAACGCAAACAAAAGAAACGCAAAATCGATAGTGAAGATGCAGCCCAACACTTTCCTTCTCCTATCTGCTAGTAACAAGTAGTGACAACACTAGAAGAAGGAATAAAAGAAAGCTTGATAAGAGTCGAGACAAACCGAATAAAGTAGAGACAGAAATTAAACTGCTTATTCAAGAAGACGCCAAAGGCCTAGAAAGTAAAGTGATACTGATAGGTATTGTGGAAGTTTTCCAGTTGCATTTGTGTTAAATACCTAATTCTTATCTTACTTTGTAGCGAGGTTTAAAAGACTTTACGGAGATTTTATATCATAATGTTTTTTCTTCTTCTTTTTATATATTTTTTAAAGATTTCTTAAATAAAAGAACTTTACTTTCTTAAAAATACAATCTATATATTTAGTGATAAGTGAAATTTTTAGCAATCTCAAGGTAAAGACTTTTAACCCACCCCTTTGCATGTTTTTTTTTCATTTCTTATGTCTCAGTCCCATCTCTTCATATTTATATATATATATATATATATATATATATATATATATATATATATATATGTATATATATATATATATATATATATATATATATATATATATATATATATATATATATATATATATATATATATAATCCACACACATCCTGAACATCTTACACATTTTTGACAACCAACAAAATTAGAGCCTAGAAAATTTACATTTTTGACAATCAACCATTTCAAAGCCTACCACATTTGATTGTTATCTCTTTTGGTATCTATCTTTACTGGCTGGTTTAAAAGTTAGTTTAAAAGTTAGTTCAAACAATGTGTTTTTGTATGTTCGAATTTTTTAACTCGGTAAATAATTGATTTTCATTAATTTCAAGATGCTTGATTCTCTTGGAAAAAGCTCTGTGAGTGAAGAAATTTTGTTAAATTCTCTTTTGAAAATACTTTTCTTACGTAATTGTTTTAGGATTTTTCTATTTTTCTACTTTTCTTACGTAATTGTTTTGGGATTTTTCTGCATTAAGAGTTTGGGAGAGGTTGTTGCCGAGTAGTAGTCAGTGGTTTTATATCATGCTCTGTGTGAGTTTTACCATACTTATAATTGTTGTTTATTTTACTTGTTTTTTCCTACCGAGTTTCAAAGGGGGAAGGTTGGCGCCTTCAAACTAGTTTAACCCCACTTATTCAGTCCTAAGTCCGAAATTGCTTTCTGATTCGCTAGGTTGTTTTTTGTAATTCACTTTTAGTATTTTTCTATAAATTTGATCTTCATGTTTAGCTTTTATACTCTTATTACGTTATTTCTTGTTATGTTCATTATCTATTATTTCTTGTTTTTGATATATTATACAAATTTCTATATATATATATATATATATATATATATATATATATATATATATATATCTTGCCTGGGCTTCATTCGCTAATAAAATACTTTCTTTTCATACCTTCAAGTTCAAATACATTTTTTAAACTTGTAGTGGATGGCACTAGATGTTTTAATACGGTTTTTCAAATATTCATTAAATTAAAAAAGGAATAAATAGTAACAAAGAAAATAGTAGTCAAACAGCATATATTGAAATGAAAGCTGTTTGCTATGTCCCTTTAGTGCACTGGATAGCGCGTTGAACTTCTAATCCAAAGGTCGTGGGTTCGAATCCCACCTGGGATTCGATTCCAATTTCTGAGAATGTGAGGGGTTTTTTTTTAACTAAATTATTTTTATAATAATTAAAATTAATTAATGAATAAATAGTAAGAAGCAAAAAAAATAATTCAACACTATATATATATATATATATATATATATATATATATATATATATATATATATATATATATATAATAAAGTGGAAAATTGCAAGGGAAATCGTTTTTTTACATGTCACTTAATATTGTGATTCCATCATATGTATATACATATTTATATTCATTGTAACTATTTAATAAAAAATAACAAAAATAAAATTTTTCTTTGTTGACCTAAGTAGGAATTGACTTAGTTATATATATATATATATATATATTATATATATATATACTTGTATTTTTTATGTGTGCGTGTTAAGGTATCCAACTACCCTAAAGTTGCGAATTTTGGCAAAAATTAACAAAGACTTTCTTATGATTTCTATTTATAGGTTGTCTTAATGGCTTTATAAAAATACCAAGTTTATTCTAGAACATTCTGTTTACACTAGAACAAAAACTACAAGTGTTTTAGTAAAAGCAGATGACGCTATAAGCAAGATGTAACACTTCAAAATGCATTTCACTTGAAATGTTTTTTTTTTCAAAATGCTCAAACAGGGACAGCGATTGATCAAAAAGTCTTGAAAATAATTAAGTGAAATTTTTTGCGTATGTTTTTTTTTGTAGAAGTGTTTCAACCTTCAGATTAATCTAACACTGTTTTATTACAAAATTTACAGCCTCTTTTGTGAATATAATCATTGTTTTCTTAAGTAATTTTACATTATAACTAAGATAAAGTACCTTAGTTTTTGTAAAAGTTATAACATCACTTATCTTAAAGGTCATTTAAAAAATTAATTGCAAAGAAACACATTGAATCAGAAATTGAAAATTTGTTCATAAACTTTTTGTACAAAATGGACCCCGTTTATGTAAGTTCTTGTAAATTTTACCAATTTTTCCCCATTTTAAAAATATTAATTTCTTTTTTTGTTCTTAATTTTAGCTTATTTTTCTTAAAAAAATACTAAATAAATCTAAAACTCACAAAAAAAATCCCCATATCTCCATTTTTAAAAAAACTCAAGTAGTCGGATACCTTAAATAAATAAAGGTGATATAATTCATACTCTAGATTAAACGAAAAGTGTTTTTAAAAGATCTTAGTATAAATATGTAATAGAAAATAATTTAAAAGTAGTATGGTGGAAATATTCATCATCATACAAATTTACATATTAAGCTCAGTCCAAAATAGATAAAAAAAATTATTATATCTTTGTATCATTCATATTTTAATGATAATTAAAAAACAATTATTATTATTATTATTCTAATTTCATCTGCATTGCGATACAAATTTTAAGAATTTTCATCCTCAAGGAAATCTTCTGATAGCTGACTGCCTTCTAAATGGACCAAAAAATCTTAAATGTCTTCTCTTCTAAATTTCTCTACAAAAATAGCATAAAATTAGCATATAGTAACACCTTCTCATCATACATTAGAAGCGAAACAACTGATATTGATGTAAATTTCTGTTATTTGGTTTTGGGGAGATTATTTGGGGTATTCGATATAAATTACACAGAAAATAACAGAAACAAAAACCCACCTTTTTCCTACTCATTGTCCCTTTTATTGGTTGAAAACCTCATTATTTATAAAAAAAATACTCAAGGAATCGCATCTTTCTTTCAACCTCAACAACCAGTGGAATGACATGTTCAAACTCGCTATAATGTTTGTGACATTTAACTTTTCTTAGCACTATGTTCCTTATTACGTAATAATCGTGAAAAAAGTTGCCAGCAACAACCAATTCACAATATATCTGTTTCGAGAACAAATTTTTCTTCACTAAATGCTTGAAGAAAAATCTCCAACATCACTCACAGAAGGGTTAATATATATATATATATATATAGAGAGAGAGAGAGAGAGAGAGAGAGAGAGAGAGAAGAGAAAGAGAAAAGGGAGGGAAAATTTTATTTGTATAGTTATATAATTATGTGACTAGCATTTTACACCACAATTCACTACATATTCTCCTTCTATTTCTTCACTTTATACAAACGAAGACGAATGCAAATGCCATTATTCTTTTAATTGTGATTCTATGAAATTGAACACAAATTGTAAAAGACACATAGAATATTTATTATTCTTTAAACGCTAATTTTTTTACAACTTTTAGATGAAAATTTTCCAACTTTTAATGAAAAATTTATCAAACGAAAGTTAAGACACTTACGCAAAACAAGCCGTATTCAATTCTCTCAGAATGCAATTTATAGAAATATTTTGTATCAAAACAGTAGTATAAAATAATGCGTCATAAAAATCACTTTTAAATTCTTATTTTCACTGTGAATTTCGTGTTCAAGTTCCAGATTCACTGCATTCGTTCTTTTAAAAAAGTTATTTATGTGTATTTTTTAAAATTATTTAACAATTCCATAAGATCAATTGATTAATAATGAAATGAAAAAGAACTTGAAGATTTAACTTACTTATTTTCTGATAGCATTTTTTTAAATTGTTTAAATAAGATTTATATTTATGATTTCAAGAAAAAAATATAATAAAAAGAATAATAAAATTGGTATAAAAGAATAAATTTATAAACAGAGTGTTTCACAACCAGATCGACAAGTTGAAGGCTGTGTAGGGGGTGCACAGACGATTCAAAATCACATAGGAATGCACGGTGCCAAATGCCGTAGTTACAAGCTATGGAACATAGAAGTAGAAAAGGACAGATACATCAACACATTATGAACATTACTCCCATGTGTGGGCTTGGGAGAACCCATATCGTAAGCAACCACGTACAGCTCAACATCGTTTCTCGATCAATGTTTGGGCTGGCATTCTTGGAGACTACATCATTGGACTGTACCTTCCGCTCAAACCTTTTGACGGTGATGCATATCTGATCTTCTTACCACATGTCTCGTTTGAAATCAGCACATATTCCTCCGTCGTTGCGTCGCTCCATTTTGTACCAGCATGATGGGGCTTCTCCAGATTGCAGAACTCACATCCGCGAAAAATACCTCAACATAACCTTTGGGCAGTGGTGTATAGGTCATAATGGTCCGGTAAATTGGCTTGCCAGATCACCAGAATGTAAAAAATTCCATGCAGTGCCACTGTCAGACCTACAAGACAACTTCGTATCATAATTTTGAACACCTGTTGTAGTACAAATCTTTTCTGTCCCATAAATATTGTACTGTTTCTACTCTTTTTCTCTACGTCTTTGTACCATAGCTCGTAACTATGAGCTTTGCGACCCTGCATTCCTGTGTGATTTCGAGTAATATTTGTACCCCCTACACGCACTGCATGTTTCACGGTCTGTTAGTGAATCACCCAGCATATACATATATATAATGACATGGTATTCTAATAATGACGTATTTATAGTACCTCCTCCTTTTCCTATAGCCAAGGATTATATGCAAATTACAGGTGAAGGTAAACAGGCTATAAAACATTGTTTGAACCTTTGTTCTTTGTTCCTAAGGCCAAGAGTTTGCTATTATATTATTGTAGCTAGTATTTCTTATACTATTCTATATATTTAGGATTATAACTCATTTATATACATTATTATTATTGTGGATTATAAATATATCGTTTTTAAAAAGTAATTCCTCCCAAAAGTTGATGAATTTAATGGCTAAAAGATAAGATTTTAATAAATCAAGGCTTGCGTTTTTGAAAAATTTAACCAAAGTTTAAAAACTAAAATTTGATTACTAAATTATTTGATGTCACACAAAGAAAGTACAACATACGAAGTTCTCAAATCTAGAAAATGTACTCCTTAAACTCTAAATTTACTTATTTTAAGTATAAATAAGTAATTGGATTAGGTTCGTGGTCTTCTGATAGTGTTTTAAGAAGGCAAAAAAATTAAGTTTTATCAGTAAATTAAATCTGCATGTTTAAGTAGAATTTTCTATAACATAATTAAATGTAATACTTCCTAGCTTATCGAATTTTTAAATAACACACAGAATGGGCACACACTACGAAGTAAGACAATTTAAAATGAAATAATCCGGCCCGATATACTGCTTTATTTCTTCTTATTATTTTTGACAAATGTTTATAATTAGCTAGGTTGTATTCTAATTACAATATAATTGCCTTCGATTCGTTTTTCTTTTAAGTTCTGAAATAAATTAACTTTAAGCGATGATTAAGTATATCTCTCTATTTATAAAAATGTTTTTCGTGATGCGCGCTATAATAAATTTTTTACGTACTATCGAAACAATGCCAACGTTCAAGATAACTCGCCAAGTTGGCAACCCCAATTTCAAATATGTAGTTGTTGATTGACAGTAACATCAGATCAAGGTCCACGAAATTAATCGCGGGTAAGGGCTATAATCTTACGCCTGTCGTCAGACTTTGCTTTTTGCATCATGCAGGTTTTTGCTCGGTTCCACCCAGTGGCGCATATAGGAATTTTTCAAGGGGAGGGGGTCCCGGGTCGAAAGTTCACCATTCTTGTATCATGCTCATTTTGATTTTGTCGGTTTTCGGGAACAAAACACAGTAAAAAACTAATCATTGAACAAATAATTAGCATTAATTAATAAAATTAATCATTAATAACAAATACTTAATTAAATTGTACGTACCATATACTTAGAATTATAATCAATCGGAAAAAAATCAAGGGCTTTGGGGGAGGGGGTCTGGACCCGAGGGCCCCCTTGTGTGCGCCACTGGTCCCACCCCAATTTTGTGGAAGAACGCTCTGGTAGTGGTCAGGGGCCTCCCACCTCTCTTCATATGTAGTACGCACTGAATTAACAACTATGTGCTTCGTTGCATATGATGTCACCAATTCGGTTGCGATAGTACATTTTTGCAAGTTCCCACAGAAAAAAGTTACAACGATTGCCTGGACTGGAATTGTTGAGTAAAAAGAAAGTCGTTGTCTCATTTAAAGACTTATTAACAGTCAATGGAATAAAATACTCAGCATCACAGGAAGTTGCAAGACCATTAGGTTTTTCAAAATCTGAGAATTTTATCAATTAATTTTTTTAAATTAATTGTTTGTTGCTAAACAGGAGCGTCAAGTAGGAATTTTGCGAAAAAAAGAACAAATAATTAGAACTACATAATGCGTGCAAATTACAATTTTAGAGGATTTGAGCAATGAATATGAACAGTTGAAATATTAATTTAGTACAACGGTGGTTGATCCACCGGTGGGTAACCTTCCCCTAATAATTATTATGAAAATTAAAACATTTTTTAAAAATGTTCACACACATCTATCCAGTTTTTAAGGATATTTTTTACTCTCCATTGTATTTAAAAACACAAAAGGATATCAAATATCCCTTTGTTTTTTTTTTAATTTAAAAAATATGTATAAAAAAAATTAGGCATTTTAAGAAGGTTCACCTATGTAACTGTTTTAAAAAATAAAAAATAAAAAATTTTATATAAATTGTTTCCTTAATATGTCTAAAATACGGTGGTACAGTGATTTCTTAAAATTCGAAGTTGTTATAAAGAGGCAAGTATTAGAAGAGCAGCTGTTGGTAGCGCTAAATTAAGATTTTCATTGTTTTAATCGGACTTGAAACTTAAAAACGCGTTTTTCTCAAAATTGTGTTTTTCAAAATTTTCTCCCTCATATTTCAAGAACGGTTTGGCCGAATGACTTCAAATTTATAGGGTAGACTCAGCTCATATACACGCACCAAATAAACTGCGACCATTCCAAAATTCAAATTATTTCTATGTTTTATAACAAAAACGTAACAAAAAAACCCATGAATTTCGAAATTTTTCTTCAGAAGTCTAACAAAAATCCTTATACTTT
>BMAU01003312.1:600000-757500 GCA_019973935.1 Trichonephila clavipes | reverse complement strand
AAATCCCCTGAAATAAGTAAATCCTTCGCAAACACTGTTAAGATTCTTTTATTGCATTCCAAAGCCTTCGGAATAATTGTATGGATAGCAGCGCACAGAAAAGATCGTACTTCGGAAAGACGTATATATACGTCCAAAAATTAATGTTTGGGCTGAGCGAGACATTTACATACGTCAGTGGCACGTAAGAGATTAAATTCGTATTGTATGTTTACTGTCAGAGTATAGTATTATTGAATTCAATACATTGTTATTGTATGGAGGGGGCACGTTGAAAAAGATGACTGAATACTGGGTCGTGAATATTGAAAGTTTTAGAAACACTATATTAGATTTATTTTTATAAGATCTAAAAAGTTTTTTACTTGCTTTTTTATCTAATTTTCCTCAAAAATATTACATTTTCTTCATTTCATGAATTCAAAATTGACATTGTTTTTAATTGAGCAATAGTTTTAAAATGAGATAAAATTCTAAATAATTTATTGGCATATTTTTTACATTCGATATGAAATGTAAAATTTCTAATGTAATTTTAATAGTTTTCTATTTATTTAATATTTTTTCAGTATTATACATGGTGATTAATAAATAGTATACTATTTCATTCCACTATAAATCAAAAACAATGTAAGATGTTACGTTTCCTGCAACAGAACTGTAGGAGATTATTTTAAGTTTTGTTGGTTGAGTGATAGCGTATCGCGCTTCCACACTACAGATCTGGGTTTTATTCCCAGGCTGGGTAAGGTCCTCAGCCTTTTCTTCCCTACTGCAGTGAATCGATAAATGTGTACCAAGCTTGCTTGGGACTTAAACACTGGGAGTTTTGCTTCAGACTGACCAGACTCGCTTCAGATCGGGACATCTGCTCATGCATCTCAGCACCCAATGGTCACTTATACTGGGATGGGCACAGTAGGTCCTGGTCTTCATGGGCTGTTGCGCCACTGATTCTGAGACAGTGATAGATGTTTTATGTGTGAACTCTTATTCACACGAGACACATCAAGCTGCCAATTCATTTCTGCGTGTTAAGGTATCTGAATCATGCTCATCAATAACAGCTTGACACACTGTTCCAGCTCCGCTAAATCAACTAAAAGGGGGATGATGAATACCTTGTCCCTTACATACACGCACAAGAACAAATCACATGGTCTTAAGTCTGGACTTCTTAGTGCCTATTGGGTGAGTGCCCATGTTGTAGTTAGTGTCTCATCCAATCCTCAGGTATAAGAATGTCCATCGAGATTATCTTGCACGTAAGCTGACTAGTGTGGTGGTACACCATCCAATCAGAAAATGTTGTCAACTATGGCATCAGCCGAAAAGCTAACATATCCAAAAAAGTGGCTCTCATGACATTTTACTCGTGCACAATAAAAGAGGCTGAACACTTGTAACGGGTATATTCTCGTACTTCCTACTAATCCTTTTGGAGAATAATGGTTGTTTAAATATTATTCTATTGAAAACAATCCTCCAAAGAGGAAGACGCGAATTATTCAAATCAAGGCTTGCATTTAAATATTAACTTTCAGGTTAGACGGGGAGAGAGGTTAGAAGCAAAATGATAGTGGATAGTAATTAACGTAAAGCTAGCCAAAAGTGCTTCGTAGATTATTTGATTAATAATTAAGATTGGCGATTCGGTCAATTAGTTGTTTAAATTGGATTAGTGTGAGCTTGAATTAGATAAACTTAGAACTTATTTTCAAATATTTAGAAGGTGTATTGCCTGGACGTGCTAAGAGTAAGGAATCCGATTTAAAATGAAATCTTAAATTATCTCGTCTACCTCGCTATTGCTCCCATATTTATCTAAGGTGTATTTCTTAACTTGGGTTGTTGAAATTTGTTACTTTGTTGAGATTTGTTAATAAATTGAATTTGTTTTGACTATGGCTAATCTTCCTTCTGACCCTCGTACACTGACGGATTATGACCGTCCATTCACTACACACTGACACCTTATTTCTGACCACTGTAAAGAACACATTTGTCTTTGGGGAGTCTCGCTTGAGTTACACTGTGGCTTTTGCTTGCGTCACTTTCGTTAGCCTCAAACTTTAAGGGTACATCTAACTTGCGGTTTGATGAGGTGGTGCATGTCTTTGACTGATACTGTTTTACAGCATCAGAAAAGTGTATATGTCTTTATAAATCACCCTGTATTCTTATATTCCTGTGAAAATTTAACTTCTGATTAGAATTTACTGAGCAGTATAATATCAGAAAAATATCCCTTAGAGTGGATTTTTGACAATGCATATCGAACATGACTAACCCTTTGGATTTATTTTTAAAGATAAAATTTCTCTAAATCCATAAGATTATGTGATTTTAAATTTAAGCTTAATTTATTTCTATCTCTATGTATAAAAGTTTTCGTGATGCTGTAATAAATTTATTTATATTACTCCTAAGAACAATATTAAAAATGCAGTAAGTCCTGTTCAATATTATAATCACAAATTGGGAATAAGGTTCAATTTTCTGTTCAATCAACTACTTCGTGCAAAAAATTAACACAACATTAGATCATAAACGCGTATCACAACATTAGATCATAAACGCGTATCTGAAAAGGGAACAACATAAAACATGTAAATTACAGTTTTATAATTTGAGCAATAAGTAAGGTCAGTTGTATAATTTGTACAATAGAGCTTGGTTCACCGTAAAGTGGAAAGGAGGTACCCCCCTTTAATTTAAATTTTCTTTATACTCGCAATTTTATTGAATAATAAAAGTTTTTTTTAAATAATTACAAGACTGAACAAAAGGCTATTTCTCAAGATTATCGAAATAATATATATATCCTCGAAATTTAATTCAAAATATTTCTTGTGTCAATTATCTAAAATACGTAAATACATATATGTTCTTGTAACAAAAATGAAGTTATTAAAATTGTTTGTTTATCGTGAAATAAAATATAATTACTTATAAAAAACAACCAAAATATTAGGAAATATGCTATCTACTTTGATAAAGATCGAATTTACCGTTAACCATTTTTGACAATGAAGCTCCTACAACGATAATATTAGCTGACATTTTCATTAAATAAAGAATCTTTTTATTCATTGAAAACAAAAGTTCAGATTCAAGCCATTATGGTTATTTAAAAAACAGCTAAAGAATAAAAATATAACAAAACTACAACACAAATTCTGAAAAACACTCAAAGCATTTCATTGAATAAACACGAAAATAAAACTCTGAACCTTTCAAAAGACTTCTTACCATGCTTCTATCGTATTCATTTAACTAAATCTGACGCCTTCCAATGTTATTTACGTCACATGCTGTTGAGTTTTAATTAAAATTTGAGATTCTTCAGCGATAATCTCATTTTGTGTTATGAGTTCTCTTCTGTACTCAAAATTTCACAGACGAGATGTGTCAAACGCACAATAACTCATTAAATTCCAGAAAAGGTAACCATTACAGGGAACATCATTCGAAATACACTATTTGAATCCCCAAAAGATTAATTTTAACTTCCTTTCTTCGTTCCACATCACGTGATACTGCCGAGAAATAGCAAGTCTCAAACAATCCCGATTATATTATTTTGTTCTTAAACCTTCATTAAGAAAAGTCAGGGGGGTGCCCTTAATGACTAAAGTACAAACACGTACGCGAACTCTGGGGATGGGATAGTATCCTCAACGTAATTGAATTGCTACGCTAAAACGAGAATTAATAACCGATCATTTTTAGAGGTGCGATTATATCTGTTTTAGAGGTTTTAATGATTTCGAATTCCACGACGCGCTTTTAATGATAGGATGGCGATATCAGTTATGGGATATTTATTTCTTACTTTTAAATTATTTAGCTCTTGGAAAAGTAATCAGAAATTAATACAATTAGATTCCATTTGTGTTGCCGCCTTGCTTTCACATAATTTTCGAAATTATGCGTGATTATTTCCATGAAATGGTATTTTCGAGTGTTTTACCGCAAGATATCCATACGCCTTTGGAAGATAGTTTTTGGAATTATTTTAAACTCGTCTTTAAATGGATATTTTATGATTTTACGAGAAAGACTTTAGATATATTTTTAAAATATAGTTGATTACTATCTCTTTCCATCAAGATGACTATTTATTTAAAAATAAATAAGAACTAAGTCTGTTATTCAAAACGTACTAATTCAAAAGGAACATATTTTGGATTTATAGATTGAATTACTTGTCCTAATTGTAATTTAGGAAATATTCCAAAATCAAAGTAATATGTATTCAAAGAGTCTAAATGTTTAACTCTTTGGTCGGAACATCAGTTTTTAATAGCATCAGTCTGACAGACGGGTACTTAATTTTTTTTATATAAAATTGTCTTAATGAATGTTTTAAATGACCTTAAAGCTCATGAAATTGACTCTGGCTCAAATAAGATGTGTGGGGTTAAATCAAGAACAACAATATAGTTTTATCACTAGAATTGTGACTAGTTTTTTTTTTTATAAAAACTGATTAAAATTATTTATATTCCTGTAACAGTAATTAAAAATAATAACACCAAACACGAAAAAACTATAGCAATATCCGTCTGATAGACAGTGTTAGATAACAAAATTGAAAAAAAAATCGCCATTTGCCACCATGTGATCCTCTTACTGGGTAGAGTGCAACTGAGCAGCCCACTCCAAAAATCACCCCACAGCGTTGTCTACATGCATTAAAGCAAATCCGTCCCGTCTGAGAGACGGATGTTCCGATCAGAGGGTTAATTTAAAACACAAGTTTTAAAAAAAAAGAATACAAAAAAACTGATATCACAAAAACTCCATTATGTTCAGTGTTATATATAGTTACATTACCAAATGTAATTTTATAAAAATAAATCAGTCACATTTTATAAAGCAACAATAATAATAATAATGTTTAGAAATTTTAATGACTTTTGATAATACGATCTCAGAGAAGTGCTTTAGAAGGCAGATGCTATTAAATATGCTTTAATTAGCATTTTGTACAAATTAAAGGTAACGCAGAAACTTTGAATGTACGCCAAAAAGTTAACCAAAAAAAGCTAAAAAAGAAAAACTAGTTTATAAAGGGTGTTTTTTTTAGAGGTATAGAACTTTAAATTGCAATAAAACAACGATGTATTATTCGATTGACATGAATTTTTTTATTCGAAAGATAATCTTGTGGCATTACATTTTAAATATGATTTCTGGCGTATGACTGCCACAGCTGGCTCGGATGTAGTCCAATCTGGACGTCCAATTTTCTATGACTTTTTCCAACATTTGTGGCCGCATATCGGCAATAACACGACGAATGTTGTCTTCCAAATGGTCAAGCGTATGTGGCTTATCCGCATAGACCAATGACATTACATAGCCCCACAGAAAATAGTCTAGCGATGTTAAATCACAAGATCTTGGAGGCCAATTCACAGGTCCAAAACGTGAAATTAGGCGGTCACCAAACGTGTCTCTCAATAAATAGATTGTGGCACGAGCTGTGTGACATGTTGCGCCGTCTTGTTGGAACCACAGCTCCTGGACATCATGATTGTTCAATTCAGGAATGAAAAAGTTAGTAATCATGGCTCTATACCGATCACCATTAACTGTAACGTTGTGGCCTTCATCATTTTTGAAGAAGGATTTCTCCAGCCCATAAAGCACACCAAACAGTCAGTTTTTCTGGATGTAACGGTGTTTCGACATATACTTGTGGATTAGCTTCACTCCAAATGGGGCAGTTTTGTTTGTTGACGTAGCCATTCAACCAGAAGTGCGCTTCATCGCTAAACAAAATTCTCTTATGAAAATCGTCCATTATTTTCGAAATAAAATTGCACAATTTGAAAGCGTTATTCAGGCGTGAGTTTATTCATGATGAATTGCCAAACCAAACTGAGAATAAATCACTTGACAGCTGTTAAATCGGTCGCCATCTTGGAATGTAATGCCAACATAAACTTCTATACCTGGAAAAAAAACACTCTGTACAACAGCTATCTGTTGAGCAGTTATATTTGTTTCCGTAAATACAAAACAAGTTTAAACCTGCTAGCCATTTTACTGAATTAATTAAAAAATAAAATAACTTTTTGTGGCAACTTGTTTGATGCAGAAGTATATCTTCTAAATAATTAAAAGATAAAATGAAAATAAAATTCTCCAGTTAAAGTATAATTTACGTTGCGAAGCAGCATTTTATCAGATAATTATAATTAAGATAAACAGGAAATTATATTATAATACATCTTCATTTAAATTTTAATGCAGTTACTTAATATAATCTGGATTTGTGTAAAGATAGATATTACCTTCTACGTCATTAAGTACAGTTTTCAAAGAATGTAAAAATTGAAGAACAGGTTCTTTTTAATTTTTGAACAAATAAATGTTTCATAATTTTTCTAATATTTATTGTAAATTCGAAGATTTAATTTAATTAAGAATTCAACTAAGTATTTATTTAATAAGTTTTATATGGCTCATGTATGTGTGTGGAATCATTTATCTCACATTTAAGACACCGCTGTCTATAATATTCAAATATATGCCAGATATTTCTCTTACATACACTCTTATATACATAGTAATATACCAATAATATTTTGATACCTCTTAAATTTGTTCTCTTTCATATATATTGACATATTTATTCCCATTCATTTAGTGCGTTGTAAACATTATTAAAATTTTAATTACTTTGATACTACTGTAGAGTAATGTTATAAATTTTTTAATGAACAATGTGGATTTTGAACTGTTCTACTCATATATGAAATAAAAAGGGTTATATGTGTCGTTATTAAATTTGTGTGCAGCATATATTTCCCTACATACAGTTTCACTTTTATTTTTTCAATTTTGTTAACTTTACTTCAAACTTAAATAAACTCATTGAATTATGACTTTTTCCTAATTATGAGTTAATAGTTTCATGATATTATACAGCACTGTCAATTTGAAATCAATCTTCAAAGATTCTTATTTTCATTTTGAAACATGTACCATATTTTATTTTTGTTTTAAAAAAAATATTTTCCGCAAATGTACTTGTAGTAACCTTAACTCGTTGTCATGGTGATATTCGAGAATCAATGAATTTAATCTACTGAAAACTATTCAGTATGCTTCTATTATTTGATATTGGAAAAATAACTTAAAAACCTAGCTAAATAGTTAAGCACAATTTTTCCTATCACAACATATATCTGAGTAAAACATATTCAGACATTTACGGAAACTGACTTGAAAATCATATTTCTAATGAAGTTTAGAACATTTTTACATTTTCGGATAAACAAAAAAGCAAAAATAGTTTTCAAATTGGAATGTTCTGCACATGGATTTTATTTTCTTCTACTGTTTTAGTTATTTTTCTCAGTAACAATACTTGAAGGATATAACGAGAATAAATTATGTATCAGGTGACCGAAAAATATGGCTCAATCATCAATTACAATAAACAAGCAAAGTTAAGCACTTAATGTTCTATAAGGAAAATATAAAAAAAATTTTACAATGTTTTATTGCATAAATTCAATTTGTACACTATCATGTCAATGCTTGTAATACATCAAATATATACGAAATTTCTACCCACGTTCTATGAAGCATTGCAGAATCAATATTCTGAATGGTGAACATTCTGAATAAACATTCTGAATAAACTCATAAGTGTTAAGAATTGGAAAATGGTAAACAAAGTTTATCCCGTATCTCCACAAGAAGTCCAAAAGTGTTATGTGTAGAGATCTAGGTGACTACGTTATTTGACCACCTAGAAATCCATCTCCATCCCAAACTTTTCTTACTTCCAAGCTCCAGTGTAGTGGGACTCTACTTACGTTCTGCATGTGTGTATTGCAGAATTAAATTCTATAAGTCATTCTACAACGTGCGCTTGTACTTGTGACTAATCCATTTTGGAACAATAATTCTGCAAACTGGAGATATTGCGTTATCAATTTGCATTCCATTAAACAGAAACGTTAATACATAGAAGTTGTAAGTAAAAATCTTTATTTGTTTATTTTTAATTCTCATTTTTGAAAGTGTAGCCTTAATTTCAGACTCAATGTATATAGAACAAGTAATATGAAAAATAAAATTAAAAGTCAATTCATAATTAGAGCAACAAAGAAAAATTTTATTTTAGTTATTTTTATTAAATAATTACAATTAGTATAAATATGTATATACACATACGCCATAATCACAATATTAAGTGGGAAACACCACTTTAATTAACATTAAAAACTTTTTATCCACATTAATTTTGTAATTACATTTTTTAAATAAAAGTTGAATAAAATAGATAAGAATTTATCTTCAAATCGGCGTAAAAGGAATGTTGACGTTTAACTACCATATGACTACTCAGGCTAAGTTAAATCTTCATCAGAAATTTAACAAGAGATGTTTTATTGAAGGGCGCTGCCAATAGAAGAATAATATCGGCTGAGAGAGAAAGAGAGAGAGAGAAATATGTCTCTTACACTACAACTAATTAATTAAATTTAATTAATGAATTAATATTTGAAAAAGTTGTATTAATATCAAGTGACATCCACTACAAATTTAAAAAATGTATTTGAACATGAGTGATTGAATAAAAAGTATTTTATTAATGATTGAAAACTTGAACAAGATATATATATGTATGTATGGAGAGTGTGAACTAATAGTAGGAATTGGAAAAAGCATATTTTTTTACCCATTGGCATAAACAATTCTATACATACCTAGCTTAACTGAATAATAATCCATTTTAAATTACACATATATGTAATTTAATGTATTCTTGTAATAGAAAATATTTTCAATTTTTATTTGAATATTAGCTTCAGAAAATAATGTTTAATTTGTAAATGAAATGTACGGCAGGAAAACAAAATTTGAAATCCTATCCCACAATTTTACCTGCGGCATTTATCACACAAAACACATTTATCAGAAATAATGAATTTCCATTTGACAAAAGCATACTTTCCTTGCATAATATTTCCGAGCGGAAATGCTAATAGAGATATGCGCATGAAAATAAACAATTACTTTCAAAAACTATCGAAAACAATATCTTCCTAGAAGAAATATTTGAAGTAGATTGATATGTTTCTTCAACAATGATCGATGCATTAGCAGAGAATTCGAAATACAATACATCAATAAATATTTATGAAAATACAAAAAACTTTTTAACCTCTTAGATTCAGTAAGGCATTTTATATTCAAATTATCGATTCCATCTTCATGAAAATGCGTCATCGTTATCGTTTGCATTCTTTTTATTTTACATAAGCCCTGCAGCAAAATCCATGATAGAGTTCGGTTTCTACTCTTTTTCTTAGCATTGTCATAGAAGAATTTCTATAGCGGGGCCAGTTTATGACGAAACGCTATCAGCCAATACCCTTTCGGAAAATTGTCGAAAACAAAACTTTATTCTAGACATGAGACCTCATTAGAAAACAGTTTTTCAAACAATTTCCTGGCGTCGGAAAGGAAAAAATATCGATTTTAATGAAGGAAGGAATAAAGCTAATGTCTTTTGTCCATATTCTAATCGATTTTACGTTTTGAATACAAGGAAACTGAAGTACTGTGTTGGAATGAAGGGAAAAAATCTCTTTTTTTAATATGAAAATTGTTTTGAATCGATTTCATGTATGGGAAATATATTTCGATTTTATTTTTCTTCCCGAAAGCAATTTACAACATTCTGATTAATGAGAAGGGAATAGTACAGAACGAGTACTGGAATACCAGGGGCAGGATTTGTTCAAGATGCAATTAATAACAAGAAGGAAGTTTGTCGTGCACAGATGACAAAGGGAAAAAATCACAATGGGTATATTTTTTTAATTTTTATTATTTATTTTTTAAAACAAAATAAGGGATTTCATTATGATTCTATTTCTCATCAAACATTTGCTTTGCGTATAATTATGCTTTAGATTATTAGTCTGCTCAAATAAAATATATAGTCAATTGTATGAAAATAATTATTTCGGAAATCATTTCAATTAAAACCATAACTAACGCATAGTAGATTTTCTTCGATGTGAAGGAAAATAAAAATAAATATATATCAAACTCTCTTAATTTACAATAAGCACCGAAAAAAAATTGTTAGAGGTACTTAATATACTACAGAGGTTCCGAATAACTAAGAAATCACGATCTTTTTCTGAAACAAGTATCAAAATTTACATTTTAGTACTTTGATATTTCACCAAAACATATATATTTTATTATGTTATATGGATCTTAATTTTGAAGAGACACATTTTCTCTCATGATGAATAAAAACAACGGTTTTTAATTTTTAAATAAAAATGTTCACTCCTGATGAATACTTACAATGTTTATTAAAGGACAAATATTATTTGTCTAAATCTTATAAGAACTTCAACTTGTTAACTTGTTGTTAACAAAATTTTTCTATGAAAATATATATTATTTAAAATACTTGATGAAAATACTAAACACACACATATGTGAGAAAATAATGTTATGAATAACGAAAAAAATGTACCTTTTTATAGAAATTCTTCATAAAATAGGAAATTTTAATTAATTGTTTTTAAATTTGTACAGAAAGAGAATTTCTACAAAATATATAGTTTTATTAAAAAATGATTAACCAACATGAGAAAACATCTCAAGACAATACTTTTTACTCAAGCTAGAAGTAGAAATTGGAGCCGATTTTCAAGAAGCCCGAAAACAACCAAAGCAAAGAAAAAATACGAAAGGATCGTTGCCTAAGTCCACTACAGATGCTTATCAACGTAAGAGATGTCAAATAGGATACTGTAAAGAAAATAAAACCAAAAAATTTTGCTCTAAATGTAAAAAATATGTTTGTGGAAAATGTACAAGGGACACACTTATATGTAAAAAATACGATGAGATTTTTGCTTTTGTAATAGAAAAGGTCAACTTACTGTTTTATTTTATTTTAATAAACTTAATTTTTACTCTTCTCTCCTTTCTAACATCCATGTTTCATACATTCAAGCATAAAACATAAAGGTCGGTCATTTGACCCGCTATGATAGAAATAGGTATCTATTAAGTTTTGGTATGATTAGTGTTAAATCCAATTTTTCGAAATCCAATAGTATCGAAAGTAATTACTTACAATGAAAAGTCAAAACAATGAATCAATAAAAATCACAAAATAAGATTCTGGAAAAATAATTGTTCATAAAAGTATTCTTTAATGAAATCTATAACAAGTAATGAATTGTTTACCTATATATATATGTGTGTGAGTGTGTGTGTGTGTGTGTGTGTGTGTGTGTGTGTGTGTGTGTGTGTGTGTGTGTGTGTGTGTGTGTGTGTGTGTGTGTGTGTGTGTGTGTGTGTGTGTGTGTGTGTGTGTGTGTGTGTGTGTGTGTGTGTGTGTGTGTGTGTGTGTGTGTGTGTGTGTGTGTGTGTGTGTGTGTGTGTGTGTGTGTGTGTGTGTGTGTGTGTGTGTGTGTGTGTGTGTGTGTGTGTGTGTGTGTGTGTGTGTGTGTGTGTGTGTGTGTGTGTGTGTGTGTGTGTGTGTGTGTGTGTGTGTGTGTGTGTGTGTGTGTGTGTGTGTGTGTGTGTGTGTGTGTGTGTGTGTGTGTGTGTGTGTGTGTGTCTCTCTCACCTCACGTAACAAATTAAGGTATTAACACCTGTACTTGTGATTTTAGGTGTCCAGAAAGCAGTGGCAGTAGCAGTTAAGGCATTGTACGACATATCATCTTACTTGGAAGATATTTCACAATTGTAATCGTATATCTTTCATCGTATATTTTTGTACTTGAACCGCGAACACCTGTAGGAAGGGCAAAAAATTGCTGCACATTTGATTTATCGGTAAAAAATATCATATTCCAATATTGTATTGGTCAATTTAATATTGTCTGGCTAAAATCAATGGTTTCGTTTTCGTACTAGGGGAAAGTCGAGGCTTTCATGCAAGTTTATGGCAATGTAAACGAAAATCTATAATCAAACATTTAAAATAGAACTCAAACTGATGCTGGTGTCTTTTGTAGCCATATTAAGACAATATTACAGTAGGATGTTGTTTAAGATCAATGTATTTTGAACATTCTTTTAATCGGGTGATCATCATGTGTACTTGCTTTTCTTTTAGTAGATCATTTCTCTTAAGAACCATAAATATTTCAGAAGTTTATTAAATTTACTGATAACTTGATGAAAAGCTAATTTGCCCTCGAATTTGTCTTTACCTTTACAACTTATCTCACGTTCAAAAACATTTAACTGTATCAAGATCACTACTTCTTCCATTTTTCGTAATGGTAAGTGAAGATGTGTTGCAATAACTACTTTATAATACTTTCAACGCAAAAATATAACAAAAAATAGGTGAAAAAAGACACAAACGCGTTTGATGCAAGCAGAACAAGTAAAACGTGTCTGATGCAATTAGCAAATGAGATGACGCTCCAATCTGCGAAAACGAAGAAATTTGTTGAAATTCTATTAATTGTTTATTGATATAAAAACGTTTAGATTTTTATAATAAATGTTGACTATTTACAAAGTTTTGTTTGTTAAAAAGGAAAAATTATGAAATATGGGCAAATTTTTATATGTGTAGGTCGCCAATATGATTTGTTTTTCGCACACATAAATATTTTGACTGTGCTGCTTTCTATATATTTTCCCCCCGCTTCTCCTTACATATAACTTTTCACATTTAGAACAATAACATAACGTCATTGGTAGTTTAAATAATAAAATAAAATGTGTACCCTTGGATAATGTAGTAGAAGACTTTTTTTTATCATCAAGTAAGTTTTGGATAAAAAAAATTGTATAAGTTATATAAGATTTATTTTCCTTTTTATCCTATATAAAACAAAATTTATTATAATAATGATAAAATAAAGCTATAGAGGGTATAAACAACTAATTATAAATTGAGAAATCTTAGCACACATTTCATTTATTTTATAATTAAAATTTTAAACTTGCCTGAGTTACCTTAACTGTAAGCCAGTGTTTCTCAAACTGTAGGGCGCACCCCCTGGGGGCGCGATAACCTTACGAGGGAGGCGTGAGCATATCGAAAATAAAAGGTTTAAAAATAATTAATTTACTGGAATGAATTAAAACAAAATACTTTCAGACATAATAAAAAATGCACTTTTACTCTGAAGTAAGTTATAGGCGATATTAAGTCATCAAAAAAAACTTCTTCAATACTTAAATAGCTATCTTTGATCCTATAACCAAATAAAAAAATATTTTATTTAATTTGCAGTAAACCCATGATGAGAGAGTTTTTATTACGTTTTCTTTTTTAAAACTAACATTTTACTCTTTCAGAGAAAAAAACAGATCCTAGATATAGAATCGAAAAAATTTAGGAACATAAAAAATTCATCACTGTCATTATTTTTGAAATACTGCACATTATAGCTGTAATTTGTTTGTCCTTCTAAGTTATTGGTACAGTTAGTTATGACCCCTCTCTTATGTGTTTATTTCTCATTTAAGGAAGTTGTAAGTAATGTATTTCTCTGTTGCGCTTTTTTCCATGCAAAACAGTTTTATGATATTTGGAAAACCACGGAGAGCACACTTTGATGGATTACTTGGCCAAGACTTAGACCAAGATGAGTATTTTCAAACATATAAAGCATAACAATTGTTTTTAGCAGTAACATACATATTATCATAATGAATACACTTTTTACCCGGAAGTGGTCGCGCGGGACACACAGATCACGAAATTGTTATTTCTGGCAAAACTGTTTATTTGTTACCAAAGAAAAATTGAAAAGTCCTTGAAAGTAGGTAAGTAAACTTTCTCTTAAGTAAATTATTCACTGGAATAACGATTTGTATCATGTACAATAAAATAAATATTAAAAATAAGGATGGGGGTGACTCAATAACCCCACTCGACCGTATCGAGTGCGCGCCTGCTCCAAGGTTAAAACATGTTGAAGTCTTTTTGCTTTAAATATTAAAAATAATACAATGATTCTTCATCGGAATTTTATATTATTGTTCATTATTTAACATCAATTATAAATGCTAATTCTGTGAGGCTTAAAATTAAAAAATTCGCTTAAAACTAACAAATACATTTTACATTTTCGTAAATATTCTCGCGCACTTGGCTTTACTCTCCTTACAATACAGCTATTATATCAAGAATGTTTTATTTTCTTATAAATGAACTCCTGCAAAGAGCGGGTACTTAGGCCGGCATACTTAATGTATCAGTGCTGCACAGAGTATTTTATAACTAATTAATTAATACTAAATTAAGAACAAGTTTAATAAGTATTAACGACTTCCATGGACTTGTCTTGCAAAGCAAAATTTTTATAAGGAATGTATATGATTAGAATTTGACCCTCTAAGTTATTTTTCTATATTTAGCAGATATCCATATTTTGTCTTCTAAGCATTCACCGCATTTCGCAATATGTTTAATTTAAAAATTAGAGAAAGGAAAAATAACATAATAATCAATTATCCTATTACTTAATTAATTTATTTTTTGTTTATGAGTATTATTCAAAATTTAATACATATGTTATTAATTTGTATGGTTTATAATTAAGATCTCGTATTGTAGCTTTAGCGTCAAAGTGCAGTATTATTGTATTTAGTGCATTATTAATGTATAAGGGGGGCGTGATAAAAATTGTGATTGAAAAGGGGGGCGCAAATATTGAAAGTTTGCGAAGCACTGTCGTAAGCCTCAGCTTTATGAATCATAGAGTTATTTCAAAAAAGTGTGAATTTTTTATATAGTTTCCATGCAGGATTAAATAGTTTTATATAAATTATTTATTGCATTAAATTAATTAGCAAATAATTATTGACAGAAATATATTGCTTTTTTTCTATTAAGGTAACAAAAAATGATAAAAGAATGCCTAAATTAAAATGTGTTCTTTCAGAATGTATATCTATTTTCTAGTTGTTGTTTTTTTAAATTTTAAAAATGTTATATTATGATTAAATTTTACGGATTGAAAATAAGTATATGTTTATTGATTTATTTTTATACATATGACGTTAAGATTTAAATTATCCTAAACTAACATTTATGTTAAAATAATTTTATTATTGTATTTTTATGCCTAATGATAGCATTCATTCAATCCTATAGATGTTTATTAAATCAATCAAATAATTTAAAAGAGATTTATTTTTATTCAGCAAAACAAAAGAAAAAGAATCCAAGACCTAATGCTAACATTTCTGGGCGAATTTTTAATGTATTTAAATTATTTGCTTAAAACTCTTATAATCGTTTCTATATTTATTTTTTATTCAGTTTTCTCAGATTTATCTACTTAATTAGATCCATATCTGATCATGATATTTAAACACGTGTGAATCTTTCTAATACACTGAAAAGGAATTTATTACAAGAAAGAAAAAAAATTATCATATGTCCTCTGATACATATATATATATATAAAAGAAACATGTATTATATATCAAAAACAAGAAATAATAGATAATGAACATAACAAGAAATAGCGTAATAAAAATATAAAAGCTGAACATAAAGGACAAAATTATAGAGAAATAAAAAAAGAAACTACAAAAAAGAAGAACCTAGTGAGTCAGAAAGCAATTTCGGACTTAGGACCGAATAAGTGGGGTTAAACTAGTTTGAAGGCGCCAACCTTTCCCCTTTGCAACTCGGTAGGAAAAACCAAATAAAATAAAATAAACAAAACTTCAGAGTATGGATAACTCAGAGAGTATGATAAAACCACTCACTACTATTATGTAACAAACTCTCCCAAACTCTTAATGCAGAAAAATCGCAAAATAATTACGTAACAAAAGTAGAAAAATGCTAAAACAATTATATAAGAAAGATATCTTTCAAAAAATAATTTAACAAAATTTCTTTACTCACAGAGCTTTTACGAAGAGAATCAAGCGTCTTGACATCAATGAAAATCAATTATTCACCAAGTTAAAAAATTCGAATATACATAAACGCATCTTTTGAGCTAACTTTTAAACCAGCCGGCAAAGACAGGTATCAAAAAAGACGACAATCAAATATGGTAGAATTTGAATTGGTTGATTGTCAAAAAAGTAAATTTGCTAGGCTCTAATTTGGTTGGTTGTCAACAATGTGTAAGATGTTCAAGACGTGTGTGGAAAAAATGTAAACTGTGATATGAGTGTTATGATAACTTTTGAGCTCTTCACAGCAAGACCACTAACATGCTGACTTTGAAATCCTATTGTTGTGTGGTGGTTTTGGAATTAGAAGTAGCAAGACGGTTAATGTATTTGTGATGAATATAAGTTCTTAAGAAATTAAAAGGGTATTCATGATCTAAGCAACATTGAAAAAAAAATTTATATTATTGTATTTATCTATTTTGTGGGTAGTTAAGTTATCATTTTTAAATAAAAAATTCAAAATGATATTTCTGCAAATTGATATATGCAAGTTAATATTCCATACAGGAATTTTAATTATATGGAACTTAAACGAATCTCTTTTGTCAAAAATGTTACTGACTACATTATTGTTAATAAGATGCAAGTCTAAATCCAAGAATTCCACCATATTAGAGTTGAAGTTAGTTTTAAGGAGCTTGAGAAAATCAGGGTAGAACGTAATATTTGGTTTGTATTCACTATTTTTACCAAAAATTATTATATCATCTATATAACGATAAATCAAGTAAGAATCATATCATTTACAACATGATCAATTTCAAAAAAATGTAAATATAGGTGCGCTAAACAATTACTACCTGGACCACCATGAGGCAATCCTTTGATCTGTTTATAAAGATTCTAATCAAATTCATGTATATATATATATATATATATATATATATATATATATATACCTTCCTACTTTTAGTTATCTTAGGTATATAACTATATGATTATTTTTATATTTTTGTTTATATGTATATGTATATGTGTGTATAAATTTATATATATGTGTATGTATATGTATATGATTATATATTGAAAAATTCTTTTATATTTGATTATATATATATATATATATATATATATATATATATATATATATATATATATATATATATATATATATACACTGGTGTGCAAAAATTAAGGACGAGATGGTTTTTTCAATATAACTTTGTACAAAAGCTTTCCAAATCAACACATTTAATACCGTAAGATCCCCAATACGTAAGGACATGTGTAATGTAAGCAACACTTACTAAAAGAGAAATCAGAGGGATAAAAAGAAGCTTGATTGAAAAAGTAGCATGGAGCGCAATGCTACTGAAGGCCGAAACATCCCTGTGATGGGTGTCCAGCAAGAAACATCCGGTCTTTAGTAGGGGATATGATCTCCCCTGACTGCTAGGCAGGTTTCACAGCGTCTGTCCATGCTGAGAATGAGGGTGTCAATGAGTTGTTGAGGCATTGCTGCCCATTCATCTTGAAGCGCCAATCGAAGCTCCCGAATCGTTACTGGTGGTAAGGTACGAGCTGCCAAGCGTCTGCCTAGAAAATCCCATACATGCTCGATGGGATTGAGATCCGGAGATCATGCCGGCCAATCCATACGTTCAATATCCTCACTCTCTAAGCGCTGTTCGGCAGCTAGTGTGCGATGACATGGTGCATTGTCGTCCATGAAAAGGAACTGCAGATCCATAGCGCCTCTAAAAAGACGCACATATGGAAGAAGAATCTCGTTACAATAACGGGTCCCGTTGTCTGAACCTGCGTCGAAGATGTGAAGGTCTGTACGACTACCAAGCATGATGCCTCCCCAAACGAGAACACCACGACCTCCATACCTGTCCCTTTCAATGTTGTTCGAGGGATGATTGCGGCTTCTCCGCTCTATCCAGATGAGTATGCGATGAGAATCGCTACTCAAACTGAATCTGCTCTCATCTGTAAAGAGTACACGTCCCCATTCATTGTCTCTCCAATTCGGGTGTTCCCGGCACCACAGAGAACGCCTTCTCCGATGGGCAGGCGTTAAAGGTACACACCGTACAGGGCGTCGTGCAAACAGACCACCACCGTGTAGTCTTCTGGCCACGGTAAAACGCGATATCGCCTGTGTCGTGTGTCTAGCGATTTCTCCCGCTGTCTGCCGTTTGTTTCTTCTGGCCTGTAAGACAATGTACCGGTCATCTGCGGGTGTGGTTCCTCGTGGCCGACCACTACTGAACCCCCGGATAGCTGTTCCTGTAGTTTGAAATTGTCTCAAAAGTCGTGAAACGATGCTGTGAGCAATTCCGAACTCTGCAGCCACATTTGTCACACTGCGGCCTTCCTTCAACTTCCCAATGACTCGACCTCGGGTAAAAGCATCCAGATGTCGTCTAACAGATTGATTATTCGCCATTCCTCGCTGAGGCAGCAACTCGGTGTGATTTTAACAGCTATACGGTGTGCAATCTCTTTGCCAGAAATACTGATCTTACACCGACAACATGCTTTATACTACTCAGACACTCCCCCTTTACGTCTACGTGCATATCTGCGCATGTGCTACCGTACATCACCTTACTTAATCTCCTGATTGGTCTTTCTGTCCGCTCTGCCTCTTCGTTCAGCTGATATGCTAATTTTTCGACTTCGTCCTTAATCTTTGCACACCAGTATATATATATATATATATATATTGTAATTCAATACATTCACTAACTCGTTGTTTATTTAGGTAATTATGAAATAAAATAGCTTATATTGTAATTTCAATATTATATTCTTTGCAGTTAAAATCATAAATTACAAGTCATTTTATTACTAATAGTCCATCCATATCTTAATTTTTCATACTGATGCATAATTATAGATTTCAGTGTTTTTTTGTCAGTTCTTCCATATTTTCATATTTATTACCAAAGAAAATTAGAATACATTATTTTCTAATAAAATGTTAAAGTTTAACAGAGTACTTAACTGTATGCGAAAAGAATTATTATAATGTTAGACAACTTATAAATGTGACAAAAAATTGTAGAAATTTAGCTCCAAAAGGCAATAATTAAGCCCTTACATTTTATTTTAAGAAGACTAAGAGAGATTAAAAATGAATTATAAGCCGCAAAGTTCCTGTTAAAAATTTGTATTTTTCTTTAATTATGTTGTTTTTTACATGTTTCTATTAAGTTAAAGTGGAATAGGGTATATTAAAAATATCATGATTCTTTGAGTTCTCACACGCACTTAAATAAATCATCATATCATAAAAAGCATTATCTTTAAAACACTTTTTCTTGCACCTCGATGCAATTTAATGGAAAGTAAAAAGGAGAGATGAATTTATCAACTAAGGATTGTAGCCAAATATAAAAATATCATATGAAAACATTTGTGATTGATCTACCGAATATATCCGTCTATGGAAATCCGTATTTTGTTTAAATATATGAATAATGTGATTATTATTGGTAAAATAGAATTATATAAAAGAAAAAATACAAAAAATACCGAAATGATGGAATGAAAATCGTGAGTAATGCTATAGACGCACAACTATTTTGCGACATTTATTTTTAAAACAGGAATCTGAGTATTTACAAAAAGCAAGTATCTTCATAAATGAACTGTCATTTAAAACAGATGAGAAGTTTCGATATACAAATATTTGACCATCTACTATAATAAAAAACGCATTGAAACATTTTATTTTTATAAACTATTCTGAAGTTTTTTTAAGAAAACAACAAAATCACATTTAAAATACTAAAAATTACAGTTTTTCAAAAACTTTTATTCTTATACATACGTCACTGTTTGTTCCTCAATTCTAAAACATATGTTAAGAATTTCCTACTTTTTCCAGTTTATAAGAAAGCAGCATAAATCTAGCAAGAGTTCCGCTAAGCAGAATTTCGAAGTAAAGAAGCACCTAAAAAAATATTCCTCCAAGCTCTGCGAACAAATTTTTTAGGTTTTCCACAAGAGTTGGCAGCTTTGTAGCGTTTAGGATGGTGGTTATTACAATAGCTTATTCCATCACTGTCAGAATAAAGGAAAAAGTTGAAAGAGTTTTTTAGATTATTTTTTTTAATAACGCACCTTTTCAAAAAAGCTTAAGCTATAGGATTACCTAAAAAATATCCTTTTCTTTTACAATTTGTTTATTGAAAAAAAAATCCTGATCCTAGAAGAGAGAGAGATGGGAGAAAAAAAATTAAAAATCTTCTCCCAAAGTAAGCTGTTTTGTTACACCTTAAACCTTTACTTTTTTTCTTT
The DNA here is from genome assembly GCA_019973935.1 of Trichonephila clavipes. NCBI lineage: Eukaryota > Metazoa > Arthropoda > Arachnida > Araneae > Nephilidae > Trichonephila > Trichonephila clavipes. Next base: position 737,286 of record BMAU01003312.1, on the reverse strand, counting down.
CTTTTCAAAGAAAAAAAGTAAACAATTTTCATAAGTAATTATACAGTGTTTGGTAAAAGGTCTTAGTCTGCGAGTTTGATGAGGCTTTAATCAATCTAATTTTCCTCTGACTTAAAAAACACCCCCACCATGCTTAACATAGCAAAAAATAGCTGAAAAAAAGACATCACGGTGTCAACTGCAAGTTAATCAAAGTAAAATATATATAAAAAGAGATTAGCATTTTGCTTCAACCCCGACACCATAGTAGAATTAATGGTTTTATGTTCTCTTATAAATCCTTTCTCGTTGACGGGTATAATCTTAACTAAAAATGCTAGAAAAATGTATATTGATGTACCACTAATTACTTTTTATTTTAATAGTATACTTAGAAATTTAAATAAAATTAGATTTTTGCTAATTAAGAGTTAGTATAATGTTTTTCACTTGCCCTATTCGACATACGCAGTTTATTTTTTATAAAACAGTATTCATAAAAATCCTACGTTCTTATCAGTATATTAACTAAAAATAATTTTGATGACTATATCCCGTGAGTTTAATTAAATATTCTAATTCTATTTATTTTTCAAAATTTAAATTTAAAAAAAATTGTGCGTAAAGAATGAAATAATTTTATTTGTTTGGTCTTTTGCACTTTGGTTGCTTCAGCTCAGCGATAAAATTTAATAACACGCCTAAGAGTATCAGTAATTCTGTACTATAATTAGCATTTTCATGTGGGGATTCTGTTTATTTAAATGAGCCTTTAAAATTCTTAGTTGCTTTACATGGATCATGTGTGCATGAGAGAGAGTGTGTATTGCATGGGAAAAAATTTGAAAGAAATAATTTACAAGAATAAACTCTCAAGTTTTGAATGTTTTTAAGGAAGCCATTTTTAATAGCATGGCAAATATTAATTTATATAATTCCTGCACTATAAATTCAGAAAATAAATTTCCAATTACCTACTCTTTTATGTACTCTTTATCCCCTTTTAATTTAGATTTATATATATCGTCCAATTTTGCCAGGAATTTTAATTTAGTCAAAATAATAGTTTTATATATTACCTGTAAATACAACGAAAAAAAGCAAATTACAGTGTGTGACATTTATTACATTTCTCAGGATTTTCATGATGCAGAAAATCAACAGGTGCCATATCGCATGATTATGCAGCATGTAGAAGATCCTTTAAGTACATATTTGGCTTGGGTGCTCTTGGCAAAATTAAAATCCTATGTACGGTTTCGTATCGCCAGAGCTTAGGGGCTTCCCTCTGAGTAGGAAACTGGGTATCAAAACTACCTTCGGTGATTGGTATCTGCCTATATGTTCCGCACCAAAAAAAGATACCAGCTCCCGAAAAATGTACTATGTCTGCAATTTTAAAACACCAATCCGCAGCCCCATTAGAAATAAAAAAAACATTTCAAACATCTTTCATGAAAAAAAAAATTTTCAATTCCTACTATTAGCTCTCACTCTCTATATATTTATTTATTTATTTTGGTGGAATTTTCAATCGTTAATAAAATACATTTTAAAGCTCGCAATTGAGCTGAAATTTTTATACATGATTATTTTGGATGACAATACAATAATTTAATTATAATTAATAAGAATTAATTTTGATTAAAACTAATCATTTAAAGAATTACAAATACAGCAACGTTGGCGACTTAGCTACCCTTTTGGCGACTTGTGTCAAAACTTGAAAAGGTTTTTTTCTCAGGTTTTAAAGCATTCAGTTGAACTGAAACTTTATATACACGATTATTTTGGAGGACAATACGATACTTTAATGATAATTAACAAATATTAATTACCACTTAATGTTGTGGTTATGTCGTATATGTATACATATTTATAAAAATTGTAACTATTTAATTAAAAATAGCTAAAATAAAATTTTTCTTTGTTGATCTAAGTAGGAATTTTTTTTCATTACTTGTTTGTCGTCGTGGTAGCTTAGTAATCAACATCACGGACTCGTGGATAGCGTGTCATGAGCTCGAGCCCAGTACCACTGAAGACCCGACATGTAGAGGGGGGGAATGCATGTTAAATCTGTCGAGGCTCAAACGTCATTCCGTTGGTGTGGTGTGGAAGTTAGGAGAGGCTAGTGTCAGCTCAGAAGTGTCCTTTCACTATGGTTCAACGATATATCCTATTCTGAAAATTAAATAACAATTTTATTGCAAATTTAACCTATGATTAATTAATTATAGGGAATATTTCGAACAAGAAATATAAATTCATAATTTAGTGATGATGTATTGTTAAATTATTACTTTCTTTCAACAACAAATTTAAAGAAATGCTGATGAGAGATTTTTATATTTTCATCACTTTTTTCCAAGTTAATAACCGCTTACCAGTTGCAAAAATAATCTTTAAATTAGTTCCTTTAAAGTAATTTTTTTTAATTTTTCATGCAGAAAAAAAATTGAGTCGTAAATAAATTGCTCATTTATAAATTTGTTTTAGATAAAGGCTAATAAATCTTCATTAGTTATATGTTATTTATTTTGGCATTAAGTAGTATCCATCTAGTTTAGTAATTCAAATGTATATAAGATGTGTGTAAATTTTCTTAAAAAATATCTTTGATATATTGCATATATATACATATATGCAGGGATGTCTTTTTGAAGCTTATACACAAAATAAACGTGTACAAGCTAAGGGCTTTATCCATGTACATATTTACATTTTTAATTTATAATTAAGATTAGCTTACTATGACTTAAATAAAAAAAATTGAAAAAACAAATAATAAATTATTTATGTTCTTATTTATTAAGCTGCAGGTTCATCTTAATATTAATGTAATTTTTCGTTTCTACGTAGCTCATTTTTACCATTACTTTAAAACTTTGCAGAAAATCTATAAAATCTGTATCTTTATGACAAGATAGAAAATATAAGGACCCCGAGCCTTCACTTCATCCCTGGGTACTTTTAAATTTGCTCGGTTGTCAAAAGAGTTCGAAGTCACCTAGATCTAGGTCATAAAATATCTGAGCTTCAGTTGAGCATAAATCTGCTGTTGCGGGATACAATAAAAAAAAGGAAACAAATTGTCCAACCTACACTTCGCACCTCACAAATTCATGGGCAAAAGATAATTATCCGCATATAAAATATCAGGAAAAGTGCCAAGGGTACACGAAAATGCTTTCAAGCGATTCTGTGTAACTCGGGAAGCAGTTTACGGGCAGATTTAAAAGATTAGAAGAATGGAAGAAGGCTATTATGCTGCCGAGGAACATACATCTACATGGAAAGATACAATATATAGAATGAAGAACAAGTATTTACCATTAAATACCTATGCGTTTATCACGAAGTTAATTAAGGTTGAATTAGAGATGTTTAACGTGTCGTGTTTTAAATCATGTTATGTTGAAACCTAATTCTCCTAAAGATATTGAAAAATTGCTTCTGATAACTCATAGATGTAAAAGATAAACTGTTGAGTTGTTTGGATTTTGTTTTATGTTATTAGGAAAGGGCATCTGTATGCTATAGGAAGGATGCGGAAATCATTTTACAATACCATTATTGAAAAATAGGAAAATGTCAGAAATTACTTAATAATCATTTTGAAGTTTTGTTAATATGTAAAGCATTCCTATGATGGTGTTGAAAAGGAATTTTTGTTGTAATATATATTCACAGAAATGTAATTTTGAGCTCTATTCTTCGAGAAAATAATATTTCATTTAGATATCAATAAATAAAAGTATAGTAAAATTCAAATGATAATTGTTGTCTACATTCCTCTCTCCGTTCTTGGTTTGTCCGTACACCATAAGGGCTGTCGAAAGCTGGCCACAAACGGTTTGTCTGTACGCTATACGGGGACTGATATTTTCTTCGTTCTATCTTTGAATTACACACATTTTTAATTCTAATAGGGAGATTGTAAGTGCTAGTGTTTGTCCATGGTACTGAAATACTCCACTTCCAGGATGGATTTTCTTCGTGGTGAAGGCGGGAATTTTTTGTTGAAGGCAGGAATTTATATTCTTGAAAATATTCGATAAACAACAGGGATTGGCAAGTCAATGTGCAATTTGTTGCTAGAGAAGAAATGAAAATGGAAAGATAATTCAAAAAAGCCGATATTATATCTGTCCCCATTCCGATGTAACACTGAGTATTACACCATGCTTCAAACTGTGTGTGCATATGTATATGCACACACACAAACAAAATCCTCGAACGTTTGAAAAGAGGTAATAACATGGAATTTTTTTGTAAGTATGTATGATAGAAACTCTTTTAAGATGTATGAAACATTCTTCATAGCATGCAAAGGGTACTTACAAAAAGCAAACATTTAGGGGCTTTTTGTGTTCTACAATTGTAAAAAAAATAGAGTGAATACATGAAAGTTGAAACTTAAAACAAAATGCTTCCATTTTGCATTCTGTTTATTATGCTTAGTAATATGCGATAAAAAAGACGCATATTTGGAGAATTTTGAGCAAAGAATATGACCACTTAAGGGATTTATATTAATATAATAATTTAGTGGTAATTATATCAGTATATAATAATGTTTTTATCAAAGATGGTACATGGGTTTTTACAATACCTAAAATATGTGTACTAATATTCATTGAATTCGATTAATTATTTTGGGAAGGAGGGGGTGGCTTTTATAATGCTATAGGACAAATCAAACCTTTTTGACTGAAAATAAAATATTAAATTTGATATCTTTTATAGTTTCTCTCTCTCTCTCTCTCTCTCGAAAGCTAATAATCTCTTTTAAATTAAATTCGAGCACATTTTGAATTGTTTTCATTAAAGGAAACACTGGCTTCTCTTTAAAATTTAAACGTAAATTTTTGTCGCTTTCAATAATTATGTTTTAACCAGAATGATGCTATCATTTAACGATTATAAGTCAAAACATGAAATTATATATATATATATATATGTGTGTGTGTGTGTGTTTTATATTAATTTTCTCTAATAGTTATTTAATATAATCTCTAACATAGCAATTATTAGATTATGTAATTGTTTGATAATAATCTAGGCTAAATGTGTGTGCTGAACCTAAATAGATTTTTGATTGTATGTTAACGTCATACTTTGAAGTTACACGAGAGCTTCTGTCTGCGGGCCTTTGTAATTCTGCACTTTACTCAACCGACGAGGACGACACTGGGGTGGTTTTTTCTCTCTTCAAACCCTTACATCACGCGAAGCGAGAGTGATATTAACTTCGCACTACAAAGTTACACAAGGACTACTGATGACGGACTTCGTAATTTTGAACCACGGTGAAGTGACGAGGACGACATCAGAGCTGACACCTCTTCTCCAAACTTTCACGTCATGCCAAAGCAAGGACTTTAAATCCCACAACTATAATGGACATAAGCCTCTTTACATAGTGGGCCTTTAGCAGCGCATGGAGTGGAACCAGTAACTTAATGAAAAAGAACAAAGCTGGCCGTGATACCGCGAACATAACCACTAGGCTATCGTAGCCAGAATCTAAGAAGAAAGCCTAATATCATTTCCAAATAATTAAATATGTGTTTTTTTATATATGTGACAGTTTTAATATCTTATTGAAAAATTATGGTATAATTTTCCAATTTCACAATATTTTTAGTTTAATATCTGTAATGAAAAGTATTTTATTATTATTTTAACAAAACATAAACACTTACATTTTTCACTTACGAATTGTTTCACATTATTATTTATCTGTAAAACATTTTCAATTAGATTAAGATTAGATCCGTTTAGTGATTAATATTTTTGATGATTTACATCCCTATGCTAATGAAATATATATATATAACTAACGAAAGGTGTATATAAATATTTAACTTTAAATCTCTTAAGCATATCAAATCTCAAAATAATATTTTCTAGACAGATTTGGTTCAAATTTTTAAATTATTCACATAAAATAGAGTTTCCTTTTTCAGACACTTCCATTTATGTATTGAATAAAGCAAAAGCACGAAATGTTATATAATCTTCTTGAAAATTATTAAAAACTCATGTAAAAAAACGATCTCTTATATTTTTTAAACAGAAAATTTATCCTATATAAATTGAGATACACATTATCTGTTTGATTAATTATTATTTCTGAAATAAAATTTACATTTTAAAACATTATTGAAGATTATTTCTTTAAAATTAAATTAACGGAGATATTTATAAATTAATCCGATATATGTAAATCTAAATTAACATTATGTTTGTGTAGAAAGGAAAGAAGAAGAAAAATAGAGGGAATCAAACATGTTTATGCATTTTAATTATTTCATCCAAGATATTTTCTCCAATTAAATCATAACAAATTTCAGATAATCTCAAGTATTACAATTTTTATGCAAACATCAGAATCTTATTAATTAATTAAATATATCGCACCTTTATTTATAGTTACATATTTAAACAAGTTATTATATTATATTTTCAGAAACATAAATCTAATAACCTATCAGAAAGGGAATTGAAATAACAGAATTTAATCAGTTTTTCTCCGTGATTTATTTTTGTTGCCTTTCCTAATATAACAATTTGATTCTATCTCTCGTAAGATTATAATAATTCAATTAATTTTACTTTCAAATTATCTTACAGTTTTGCAGAACATGTCAAATTAAATAGATTTTAAGAAAGTGTATAATAATTTTTCAAATTTATATCATAAATAAAATTAATTACTATTCAGTGAATTTTATATAGATAAAATATATGTTTAATATTTATGCTATACAAAATACTAAAATTAATATTCCTTGATGCGCTTGCATTTGTTTTCAAAAACGGAGATTAAAACAATTTAGAATCCAGCTTTAATTACATTATGATCTACATATATTAAACGTTTAAGAAAAATTTATTAGCCCTAGTTAATGCTTTTTTAAATTAATCTTTACAAAGTCTTTGATATTTATGTAAATTAGAATAATTTTTCCTTGGTAAAATAGTGAGTGTTTCAATAATGAATTATTCAGATGAACCGTGTACTACACATTTTCTCCTTCTATTAACAAAAAAAATGAAAATGAATTTACTATGTTAATGTCATCGAAAATTTCTTCAAATGCTGCGTCATTTTCTGATAAAATTAAACTATTTCCCAGATATTTAATTAAAATTATTACCGACGATAAAGACTAAATGAATCTTAACTAACACAACAGGACAAGTTTCAGAACAGTGATTGGTAAATATTAGCTATCACATAGCAAGACCTCATATTAAGCAATTATTTTTTTCAAGTGGATAATATTTCATATCTCTTTACATGGTTCATAAAGCAAGAATATTTGGTTTATCCAAATGTATTGTATTCATTTAAATCATTTAATGCTTCAACCATCGTTCTTAATTCATTTAATCTGTTATCTAAATATGTATAGAAGGATTTACAGCAAATTTAAATATTGTAGCAGCAGAAGAGAGTATTTATTCACGTTATTCAAAAATACATATACATATAAGACTTAAAAGACTTAAGATAACATAATAAAATATTTTCAGAACAAAAAAAAATCTAATCATGAGTCAAATAAAAAATGTATAAAGTATACACTTAAAGTCAAATGTGAAAGAATAAGCGTATACAAAGAGATTTGAGTGTGTTTACACCCCAATTAAGTATTTGCATTCCTGCAAATGGATTTTTATGAGCCTCTGCATAACTTTAGAGCATTAACTCTAGCTTAAAAGCGTATTTCTTATTTCTTTATTCTTTTTAGATACTTGCTATTTTTTAAGCATATTTTTTCATTCTTTACGCTAGGGTTAAACAGAATAAATTGGGTTAAAATTTGTATGCTCATGTCATACTTTTATACTTAAAAAGTTATTTTTTTGCCTCAAATAATCGAGGTGTAAGTGTTTTTTTTTTAATTTTTATGTATTTACTTTGTTCTCAATTAAAATGTATACACACTTTATATATTTTCTCTCATTAAAAATATTTTTTTATTTTCTTTTTTAATCATATTTCTCTCCTTCTTTAATGGGAGTTTAATAGAAGTAACATCCATAATTAACTACAGAGAATGCCTAAATCAACTGAACACAATTTTAACATATTAAAAAAATTTCCTTTTGGGGGTTGTGTACTACTTGTCTTACGTAAATAATATGTTAGGAATATTATCAGATGTAATATAATCATTTTTTAAATTTCCCGATAGTACTGTACACGTTATTTTAGGCTAAAACATTTCTCTGATGCACGAGTTAAATATTTTTGCATATAATAGAGAGAAAGCAAAAACAGATTTATCTAATTTAATAAAGTTAAGCAAATCAATGTATATGAGAGAAATAAAACTTAACAATGTTCAAAAAAAGCGTGGTTGGTTAAAATAGAATTCTTCTTCCCGCACAAAATGTACATGTTTTTATTGTAACCACTTAATAAATCTTCATTTTATATCAAAACATTGCATAAAATATTTAAGAAATGGAAACATTGTTTATATATAATAAAGTTATGTTTCTCATTTTTTAAAAGTATTAATCTTTTTTTAGATATTTTTGACCTTCGGACTCATTTGACATGTATGGATTTTAAAGAAGTTCAATTTTGCAGATGAAATTATTTCATTAGTACCTTTTAATTATTATTTTAATTAAATACAGTAAGATATTAGTTCAGAGTTGTCAACTTTGTGACACTTAATTAAGACTTACAATTAAGAAGTACTTTGCTATAAGATTTCATGTAATTATAAGGATTGCACTTTAAAACAAACCATAAAATATATCTGAATGCTATATATGTATAAAACATTTGTAAAAAGTATTTAAAAAGTTACTATATACTCGCATATATTATAGTTGAAACACAATTAAAAGATTAAATTGTTTCCCTTCGTTTAGCAAGTATTTCCTTTTAGTAGCTTCGCATGAGCTAAATTGACAAGTTATCTCAAAATTTGATTTTTATACTACTTATCAGTAATAAAAGTTTTTTAAGGAAATTTATCTGAAATTACGATTTATAGTGGTAATTCATATTTAAAAATAATATGCACTTCTAAGTATTTATAATTAAAAATTTTACGAATCAAATTATTTATTCAATTCAAATCTTAATTTATTTTAAAACCTTATAGAATTTCTTTTAGTTATGTAAGAAAAGTATTTTTGTAATGTTTTTTATATTTTATGTGACCTTCAAGCATAAGGTCAGTCCTAATTTCTGTAATAAATCTTTTTTTCGTAAATTATGTAAGTAATTTATTATATAGTAGATTAACATGCTGCTAAATCTTTCTCATGCAGTTCCTCATACGAGTACAATTTTCAACATCAACATGCAATTAATGTAATTATCTTTACATAATTTGAAGAGATATTCAATAAGCGTATTTAATATTAGTATATTAATAAAAGTATTATATTTCACGAATTAAAATTTATTCTTTTTCGAGCATACTGTTTTGGCAACTTTTTTTTTCCATTCGAACTACATATTAACTATACTCATACAAAATTTATTAAAAAAGAAATTAAATTAGTTAAAATAATACATAGTTTATTATTTTTTTTTAAAAAAAAGTAGAATCATAAAGTGTTAAAGTGATATGTAACAAAATTTAATATTAGTGTATAGACAGCAGTTAAGTACCGTCTCCCCCCCCACAACCAACTTAAATTAAGATCACGCAAAAATATTCCTGACTTAACTAAAATCATTAACACTTTGTTAAAGCAAACAATAACAATTACTTCTTATTAATGACTCTAGTAGAATATCAGGTTACACAAGAAGTACGTGTTATAAATTGATCAAATTTGTTACTTGATTCGTTACATGCATGTTTTATTCCTTCTCACTAACCATTTTTTCCATTATGGGTAACTAAACATAACTAATTCGCAATTCCGTTATTTTTTCCCATCTAAAATCGGTAAATTATGTTTTAAGTATCAAGTAATTAATTTCATTGCTTATCAGTAGAGCCCCCTAAATGGGAATCCATTTCTGTGTAACGGCATAAGAGTTCTTTCGCTCACTGTAAAACACCCATATTTTGGTCTTTCTAAGAACATAATAAATTCTCACAGAAGCAAAAAAAACAACATCCAACATCTGCCTATCCACTAATAACAAAGGGAAACTTACTTAATAAAATCCACTTAAAGGGCGATAATAACATTAAGAGAGCAGTTCTTAAATCAGCCTACGCTCATGAGCAAAAACTACTATCATCGGCAGTTTCACTGTACAGACTTCCATCTAGTATGCTATTATCAATTTATTTATTACTTAGAGGGGCATTAGCGATGCAGGTAAGAGTATGATGAAAATAATTAGTCTGCGAATCTATATTTAAGATGGTATAATTTTTTCGTTCTGCTTGAGGAGCTTATAAAGAAAGATGGTTTTCTTATTCAAAAATGATTACAAGTTTCTTAATAAATTCGGATAAATACTTTTCATCTTTAAAGGTTAAAAATATTATCACACTTGTCTGCCGGAATTATCTTTGAAAATTATGATTAATTTATTTACTTGCTTTAAGAAGTTGTATTAATAAAATTTGGAAAAATTTTCAATTGAGAAAGGCGTTATTTGTTTTGGTATAAGCTATTCAATTACGAACAAAAACAAATACACCACACAATTTTTTTATCAGTAAAATAAAATGTGTCTGTATGTGTGTGTGTGTGCGTGTGCGTGTGCGTGCGTGCGTGTGTGTGTGTGTGTTTGTGTGTGTGTGTGTGTGATTGGTTTCTCACCATAGCATCCTATTTTGATGAAAGGTGGAAACAGACAATTGAAAGTGATAATTGTATTTGAGTGATCAAAACTGTTGTTTAAGGAAGGATGGTTGCTTTTGCTTGACATTTTCCTCGCTTATATCCTTACTCAACCGTTATGAGACCTCTTCCGTACTCCCTTGATATCATACCTTACGACTTCAATATATTTCCTGAAACTGGGATGTCGCTTGCAAGGTAATTAATTTGAATTTGTAAACGAAATTAAAACGGCATTTCAAAGCGAATTACATAAAGGTTTCGAAGACCGTTATAGGAAATTTGCAGAAAAATATTTCTTATATTACAGAGATTTAGTCCAGGTGATCACATAAATGCATATATATTGAACGTATATTGAAAAGAAATTCAAATTCAAATAAAGTATTTAATTTCATAAGTAATAATTCGGAAATGAATGTACACATCATCTACATTTCCTGAATTTAAAAGCTGCAATACTTATTGACTTTTTCCTCTTTCATTATGAATATCTTCTTTTAAGTGACCAGGATTTCTTTCGTGAGTCATTTTAAAAAAAATTAGGATAAAAATAACTTTTTACAGTAAACTATTTAATTTACTTTAATACATCTATTGGCATAAAAATCAGCTGAAAAATAAAGTAATTCATGAAAATTTAACGCATTAAAATCTTTTGAAAATTTCTTATTCCTACTTTCAGATACATTTTTTTTTCAAGAAAGATTAAATTTGCTTGCATAAACTTGATAAAAGTAGCAACGAAAGAGGCTTGTTTTTTTTCCTTAAATTAAATTAAACTGTTTTGAACTTCAGAATTTCTAAGGATATGTTAAGATTTTGTAATGTGCAAAAACAATTGTTAATTATAATTTTCTGCAATTTTGTATACATTTCTGATTCAATAATTAATTATTAATTGCAACCCAGTTTTATTTCCATGTCTCAAAACCTATCTCGCATACAAATTTAAATTCCCAATTATTTCACATCTTCAAAAGTTTTAAAGCATAAGTACTTTACTATGTTCGCTTTTTCTAACGTATCATCATGCGACACAGTAATTCATTAAACGTACTCTCTACTCTTATTAAAGCATATAAAATTTGTACTTTGTTCGATTTCATAAGTACTTAATATTTAAATCTTCAAACGTTGTAATCGAAAATTAATTTATTTTCTCTCTTCTTCGGATATCATTTATTTTTATATATTTTTTATGGGAAAGAGTATTATGTACAACAAGCAATGAAAAAAGTAGAAAGCGTTATTTTATTTAATTAAGAACTGCTTCTCTTTTCTACCTGTAAATGAAAGCATATCTACTTTCTATTTATTTTTAAAAGTAACTGAAAAAACTAAGTAGCATCATAGATAAAAGCTGTTAAATGAAGTTAATTTGTTCACATTCAACATATTATTTGGAACTTTATAAGTATGTATAAAATATATCTCTTATTTCTTTAGAAAATTACTATATGATAGCTAAAATTTTAATCATAGATTTTCTTTTCAATAGGCGTATTTTTTCTTCAAAATATCTCAAAATTGCTGGAGTTTTTTTTTTTCCACTTTCTTACTCAGTTTTGTGTAAACTAACTTCACTTAATCAACAATAATTGTGTGTCAAAAAATGTAAAGATTGTCATGATTATAATGACATGTTACAAGGAAATTGTTAATTTCCTCTGAAAAGCACAATTATTCAATATAATGTATACAAACAACAGTTGCTTTAAATATAGTGACTCAGAAATAAATACCATAAAAATAATTTCTTTATGTTGCAAACCGTATTCATTTCACATTAAATTTCGTATTATCAGTTTTCCTATCTCATTTAAAAGTAGCAGAAAACTGTTAAATAAATCAAGATAAACAATATTACGCATCAAAAGATTTAATTCTAAAATTGAACTCACGCATTGTCTCAAATATAGCGAAACGTTGATACATTAAATATTCAATACACAATTTTAAAACTTCATTCTTTCATTTATCTAAACATAACGGAAGTTATTTCCGAAATCAGTTCTTGATTATGCACCAACAAGTGAGGCCGATTGGCTTCCCTTAACAAAAGTTTCTCACGCAACCTGACAGGAACAACGCAACGGATGCAACACTGCCACGACACTTCCCGAACTAAACCCATCTTTCCTAAAAAGTAAATAACAAACTCTTAAAACTCTTTAACAAATTAGTGGGAGTACAAAAGAAAAAATGAGTTTCCTGGTGATTATCAGTTGAAAGCAGTGAACGGGCAGTCCTGTTTATTTGTGGGATTCAGGAAGAAAAGAGCAAAATTTGTTGCTGGTTCCACTGGGGCAAAACTGGTAGCAGAATAAGCGCGGGGAGCTCTAACAAAAGGAATATCTTTTTACACAGTTACCGAGTTTGTAGATTCAATTCATTATCATGAACCGCGCAGCGAAAAGAGATAGGGACACAGAGAACTACAAAAAGGGGGCAAAGAATTTCCGTAATGAAGTTCAAAAATGACGAAGAAAAAAATATATCTAAATTGGAAAATGGGGGAAAAGGATTTGTAGTCGTTTGTGGGGTTTTTTAAAATGTTCGTTATCTTGTTCTTTTTGGGATTTTCTTTTGGTGTTTGCGATTCAAACACCAGAGATTATTTTTTTCTCCCCTTTTATCTGTATATTAAGGGAGGAAATTGAAAAGCGCTCTGACCGCAAAAGGATTTATTCGTTATTCCGGTCCAGGGTAGCCGAGGAAAGTTCGTGGTCGGAGTTGGGGAATTCCTGTCTTACTTCGTTCTTCGTAGTCACAATGAGCCCTAATTAAGAGATTTATCAAAGCTCTCCTGGGGGTCTTACTCATATTGCATACCTAATTCGACAATCATTTGAAGGTTAGGAAACACAATGCAAAGTAACATTTCATTTTTCCTCAGCCTGATGTTTTCAACCTGATTGTTCATAGCAGAGTTCTGCCAGCTGAATTTCTTCTAATATTATTTTAGGCAACAGAAAAAATAACATTTGACACTTTAAAGTATTAAAACTTTAGTTAATTTGCCTCAGTTAGTTAGATGCCTAATTCTCTTCGAATCCAAATTATGTGGAGTTTAGAGCTGGATTCAATTTAACATGAAGCTATTCGATTTACTAATCCCGAGAAGTGTTTGGAACCCCCACGAACTCAAACTCCTTGTAATTGACTCAAGATTACCAATCACCGGGTTCGTACTAGTATTGTAGCTGAATTTAATATTAAAAATTGTAAATAGTATTTTCAATAGGGAGCTCCCCAGGGCCACCATTTTTCACACCGGCATGCGTGTGTGGTGTATTTTGGGGGGGGCGGTGAGGCTCAAGTTGCAAATATTTATGTTAAATATCAAATTCTTTGCAAACATTGTCAAGTTCATTTTACTGCATTCGAAGGCTTTTAGAATAGTTTTACTGATAGCAAGGCAAAGAAAAGAACGTATTCCGGAAAGACGTATGTATGCGTCCAGTGCCCCTGTCGTGTCAGTTGAGTGAGACAGATAAAAACCCCGGTGGCAGTTAACAGGTTAATCTCAATAGCAACACATACATTTTAAGAATATTTTTATTTTTATTTTGCAAAGCACTAATCATAAATAAATTATCCTTAATTTGCCTTTTACGCTTATGTTAATGTGTTGTTGTTTCTTATGCCACTGAAAAGACAGTGTCAGATCGAGGCTCACGAAATTCATCATGGCAAGGGGCTAGCTAGTCTTACTTCTGTTGTCATCCGCAGTTTTGAGCATCATACATGTGATGTTCGATTTGACCCCTTTCCACCCCAATTTTAATGGAGAACACCTGGGAGGTTTTCAGGAGCCCCCCGCTAACCTCTCAAGAAAAATGACGATTCGACGAATATGTAGAGTGCTCCCATGCAACACAGGCACTATACAGGTTCCTTATTTGTTTCAACGTCCACAGTGTTTTCTAAACCAAATTATTGATTGCATATCTTCACTCAGAGGGAGAGTTATATTAACGTCACCCTATAGAGCAAGGGTGGTGAACCTCTATATGGATCAACGTGCTGTTTTTTCCAAAAAACTGTTGAATGAGGTATGGACGTGCCATCAAATTATTTTAACTTGTGATTATTGGGAAAATAATAAAATACTAACAATACACAAAATTTTATTTACTACGAAAATATACCTCTTGCACTGTTTAGTTATAAATGTTTTAGTTAACGTGTAATTCAAATTAAAGTAACATTAGTGTGACTTCTGTTACTGCTGATTGGATAACATATAATGTATATTAGGATTGTAAGATGTTATTTTCATCGGCCAAACGATTTCTAAGCGAACTAAGCCTAACGATTTTTGCTGTGGTTCACCTTTTTTGACAAGAGAGTTTGTGATTTATTTCAAAATACCATTTTACAGACAATGTTCTGAATACCATTGTTCTAGAACATAAAACACACACCGCTTTGTCGCTTTTGCTACTAATGCCATGTTTCTCGGTCTACCAAATTTGAAATTTTCTGTTACACTTACTATCTTGCTCTTTTTGTTCTTTTGCTAAACTAGCCATGTTAACTAACAATTAAAAATCGGAAATATAACACAGATAGATAAACTTTAAAATACAATTATGTCAATGAAATTGACTATGCTATGCGTAGACAAACCTTGCATCATAAGCAGTTGTAGTCTACGGCGTAACTAAGTCAAGACGATAACTAACAAGTGTGCTCCCCGCCACCCGGTGACCAATCCCTCGCGTTTGTTTGTAATACTTCATAGAGAATTTTGAAATTTTGAGAATGCAAACCATTTTGATCATTGGCGAGCCAAAAATATTGCTTCGTATGCCATCAATGACAATTGGCCACTTGTTCGCCATCCCTGCTATAGAGTAACGTGATGGCTTTTGGCGACGGCCATTCTAATTATGAGTCTCTGTCAAGTGTCGAGGATGTCAATTGAATGGCAACCGTTCTCCCAATAACCACTCCATACCAACGGGAGGACATTAAGACTCGACAGATTTAGCGACCATTAGCCCCTCTACTCGGTGGGTGTTCAGTAAACTCGACCCCTTTACTCTATGTGGTTATGAGTTTGACACCATAACCACTAGGCATATCATCAGGCAGAGAAAATAGCATGGTTAATTGCATATTTAACAAATTAAATTTTTCTGAATCATTATTTTGGGGGGAATTAAATGTATATAATATTAAATTAGATAGATCTTTTTAAAATTCCTGCACTAAAATTTTTATTTGTGTATGATTTTAATTTCCTTTTGCTGAATTTTCACAAGTGAATCTTAAAATTAAATTATAGCTACAAAGTATTTAAGTGAAGAAATGAAACGTCGATTCATATAATTTCAAGTGCCATTGTACCATATAAATATATCGGTTTCCATTTATTATCTAAAATAAAACCACATAAACACTTAAAATGAAGCTAATATTGAAACGCACCAAAACTCATTAAATGTTAAATCCGATAATATTACTTTTTAATTTCTATAAATGGGTCTAATAATTTTAAATAGAAGGTAAAAACTGAAATAAGTATTATTTGGGTATTGCAATTTTAATGCATAAAATAAAAGCAAAAATTCCTTCCAATCTTTATGAGATGTTCTGTTCTATGTATGAGATGCAGTTGTGCAGTAAAGTGCGTTTTCAAAAGTAGAATCTAGATTTTAAACCCTTTTCTACAAGAGAGGTTATAAGTGCTACTTTACTTTAAATTCAGCCATACTTTTAATATTCTCACGTGGCATCGTTTGAAAGCTAGAAGAGAACGTTTACACAGCTCATATATATATAAAATCCTTACTTTCTAAAGGTTCCAAACAGTTAGGTTTGTCGTAAAATGCCCTCAATGGACTTTTATACCTACAAATAAAACTTTTGCATGTAAAAGATGGATTTTTTTTTATTTTAGATAAAATGGAAGTTTTTTTAAATTTATTTTAATGTAAATTTTTTTTCCTTGAATATATCCTAAAACACAACTAAATTTTTTCCTAAACATAGTCATAATATACTGTCCTAAAATTTAGAAGTAAACAATTGTATTAAAATAATGAATGGAAAATGCATAAAATATTTGTTATTTAAGGATACACAGTGCCATTTAATTGACAAAAATCGATCAAAAATTCTAAAAAATGGATTTAGTCTGTATTATATTTTATATAATTTTCTATAATTTCCGAAAATTTGAAAGTTGTAAGCTAAAAAAATCCAGAGTTAGGATAACTTTTATCCTTGTTCTTATTCATATTCAGAATGGGAATAAAAACATTAAACATATTTACCTAAAAAAAACTAGTTTATCTACCTTTAAAATGGTAGGGTGTTTTTTTACCGGGCCAAATGCTATAATATATTTTCTACCTATTGCTGTTAGTGCACATAAGAAAAAACGGCAAACATTTTTGAATCAATTATATTTTTTTCAAAAAATAGTTCAATTTAGAATCTATACATTTTTGCATAAGCGTATATAAGAAAATAAATCTTGTTAGCAGAAACCCAATACCAACTTTTGCTATATATTATGTGATTTACTTGTATAAATACAATTTCATGTGCGTCCATCAAATATTGTAGCAAGAGTAGCATTTTGAAAATCACTTTAAAGTTTTTTTAAAATTTTTCCTTAATATAAAAAAAATAGTTCGCTGTCATTAGTATTTTGAACCAAAAAATTGTTTTATGTAATAGATATTCATATATTAAAAGTAAAGAGAAAAAAATCCAAAAATAATTTAATCATAGTTTTTATAAATTGCACCATGTTTTCTTAAGGTTTCCGACTACGTTCGGAACCGTGATTTTGCAAAAGCGTATAAATGGATAATATTTATGATATTTAGTGTAACTTAGATTAGAAAATGTATATAAAATTGTTTTAAGAATAGTATTACAATAAAAAATTATTTAAGTACAATATTTTGAAAAAAATGAACATAGAATGACCCATTTTCAAAATATTCTCCGTTTGTGAAAAATGCTTCTATTATAATAATATTTCACCTGTATATAGCACAGACCTCTGTACAGAGGCTCAACTAGAATTTTTGAAATACATAACTTAGAAGTGGGTTTATCCATGTTTCACGACAACAGATGAGGGAAATTTTAAGAAAAAAATGCCTATATTTATTTCAATTGTTTGTAACTCTGAAAATAGTGTGAATTTTTCAAAAATCATAGTTGAGCCTCTGTACAAAAATCTGAGATATATACAGGCAAAATATTATTATAATAGAGGCTATTTTCACAAAAAGATAACATTTTGAAAAAAGGTTATTCTAAATTAATTTTTTGCCGAAATAATGTATTGAAATAATTTTTTTTGTCAAAACGTCCTTAAAACAATTTTATACATGTATTCTAATCTAAGTGATACTAAATATCATAAAAATTATCCATTTAGGCGCTTTTTTAAAATCACGGTTCCGAACGTAATCGGATACCTTAAAGATGTGCTAAAATATAAATATGGATTTCAACGTGTTTTGCTCTTTTATATTTTCATATGGGAATTGGAATATTAGAAAGTAACAAAATTTTCTAATTTCAGTAAGTACCGATAAGTTACTTATTCATTTTAGGATAATTTCCCTTTCGGGCTTTCCCCATTCTCTTTTATCAGTAGTTGCAGTTTGACTTCCGAACAGCATTTCCCACTATTGTGTTCAAATTTTCGAGAACAGATATTCTGCTCCACAGTCCCGGTTCAAATCTTACTTTGAAGATTCTCGCAAAAACTTTGTTGTTGAAACTTCGTATAAATTTTATAATAAAATTTAATTAAGTATTCAGTTTTAAGGTTTCATTTTGCGATTTTAATAAATTTGTTTCCTCTTATTAGTATCGCGATATCATTGTTAATATTCTAAGGAAAGATAAAGTTAATGAAAGATTAGAATTTAATATTCACATATGTATCTCTGTTTCTGAAATACGCTTAAATTTAAAATTATTTCAGAGAAAATTAAATCCAACAACAGGGGTTATATTTTTATCACTTATAGAAATGTAATCGTACTTTTTAGAACTTATCGCAATAATACGTTATGTATTATCACTCAACTTTTTGCTTTTTTTGTATCTGTTTTCAATAGCCTTTAACTGCTCAAAAGTAATTCTGATTTTCAATCCAGGGTTAAATAATTGTCGGTAGTTTTTAAGCGATTATATATTAAAAGTAAACATAGAAACCAGGGGGATTTTTAAATACAAACACCATGATATACATAGTTTTGATATTTACTGGAGTATTTTCCCGTCTTCATACAAAACAATAATAGGGCTTTAATACAAAATAAAGTAAACTTTAAAGAATAAGTCTTACATAAAAATGTAGAAAGTGTTTCATTTTACGCTTGTTTTTTAAGTATAGCAAATTATTTTATTTTTAGATTTATATCAGTTTATGTTCAGATATGTAGTTATATTATAAAAAAAAATAAATATTTAACTTATACTTTTTAAGAAAATGAATTAAAAAATATAAATAACCAAAAACGAATGTAAGAATTGTAACTAACTATCTATTCTGTGAATAAATACATAGCATATACGAAGCAAATCATCGTTGAACATTTTTTTGAAATACACGAATATATAACTATAATGATTTTTGTACTTCAGTCAAAAGAAGACGTAATATACTATAGAAAAATAACATACTATCACAAAATCTCTAATCAAAAACAAAATGTCCCATCGTATGCATTTTTTACTCCAAATTACATTTAGGATTGCATCAAAAGTATAAAGCAAATCATTACAGAATGCATTAAAAAATTTGAAATAAAACGTAAAAAAAATTCTGTAATGACAACGGATACTTCTGGATAACTGCTTCTATGTTCATTCGATTCAAATTTAAAAGCTTCTTTATGACGCAGATGGAAGCAAAGTAAAGATTTAAATGACATTCTTTTTGCTCTCCGCCATTCTTCCCAAGTTTAAAACTTTTGTAAGTAAGGGGCATTTTTTAATCCTATTTACGGTTCACCTTCAACAAAAGGAAATCCTCCCCTTGTGAATATCTTTCTTTTTTTCTAAATTTAATTTTTTCAGACGTTGAGAAATCACAGTTTGCCTTTGAGAGCCGCAAGAATACCCGAATGGGCATAGATAAAAAAAAGAGGAGGGATTTTTTTCTCTCTAATTTAGAGTCCCCCGGAGTGTCATTTGGAGACGCACAAATGAGTTTAGCCATCAACATTCGCAAAAAAATCTGTGCCGAAATTGCGTCTATTTGCTTTCTTCCTACCGTTACTCTTCCCCGCTCGTGGGATTAGCGTAAATTTCTTCTCCTTAAAGTGTTTCCTTTTCATTTTAAATTCTGGAATCTCTGCTTCGAATATTTTTTTAAATGTTCTATTTTTTTCTTATCAATATGACATTCTAGTATACCAAATATGAAAGCATAATTCAGGTCATTATTATAATTATTCAGTCTTCGAAAATATAAATCAGTTTTTTTTAATAAATAAAATATATTGCCTTCTAATCATTGTTCCTAACAATGCTGTCCAAAAGCACTTTATTTTATGCATCTAAAGAACTTTGACAGAGGTGTTTATTTGAACCACCGAACTACCAATCCACTGCTACTCCGTACATGCCTTAGAGGACTTGGACAAAAAGGAATACCTATTCAGGCCAGTCGTTAAAGACTTTTATTCCTGTCATTTGTTGCTAGCAACTTGCTGAAGAAGGATCCGATGCGTACCCCCTTCCTTAAGAAAAAAGTTGTTTTACTGTTGATTGACTTTCTGAGCGGTTGCGATGTTGGAAAGAAAGTTGCTTTACCAGCTAGTACTACAATGAGTATACATTTCCAGTAGGTTTGAGTGTCGTTGGAACGTTTTTCCGTTGACGTTGGGGACAGTCTCTTGTTGTTTGCATCTTGAGAAAGAAGGGCAAGGTGCAAATATATTTACTTTATAACAACTTTTTGTGTGAGTACTGTATAAAAAGTGTTCCAAATAAATTTTTAATCTAATCATATTATTTATGAATAACAGGAAATGGTGCTACATACTATATTTTCAGGATAAATTATAATTCACTGGTATTTTTCTTAAATGGAACGCTAAAAAAATTCTTCCATGCTTGTTTAAAATGAGACCATCTTAAAAATATATCTGTCAATATAATCAACAACAAATAATGTTTTTGATTCTAAACATACAAAATAGAAAAAAAAAGATAATAATATAATCATTCAAAACATACAGAAGAAAACTAAATTTGAAGCATTTGATACAAATCGTGTAAAATATTCAACTCTTGTTCAAACTCAAAAAAAAGACTTAGGAATAAAAATACTTTAAAGAATCATCTGGGTATTTTTTAAAAGACATTTAATAAAACTAACTAACAAAATTAAATCTTTCTGAGTTTTGTTTTTGTACTATGAAATGAATATTCTACAAAGTAAGCATTTTTTTTATTTAAGCCAAAATTATCATAAACTTAAATTAAATAATTTGTATAGCACTATAGCTCATAATATTATTATAATTTATATCCATTCAGTCTAAAGGAAACATTCGTGAGAATTAAGTTGTCAGCCGATGAGAAAACAATTAAATTGCGTTAGAACACGTAACAGTCCAAGATAATTTTTTTTATGGATAGAGAAGGATTTTAAATGAAAGTGAACAAAAAATATGATGCAAAATTTCAATTTTTTTAATTCATAATGAAATAATAAATATACAATTTCTATTGGGCGATGAACATGAATATATTTGCATAATTTATTTATTATTTTCAAATTAAACTTTTAATTTGAATATTTTGCAAATATGTAATCTTAATAGTTAATAAGTATATAGTTAAGTAGTATTAAGTAGTAGTTAGTAAACTGTATATAAGTAGTTAGTATTTCTCTGTTTTTCATGTATAGCAAATTCTTATAAAGGTCAACAGAGTAAAAATACCTACTAATGCATTACGAGTTATAATAGCCAAAGTTCTGTCAGTTACCAAGATACAAAAAATTATTATTCAAGAAAAAGAAATTACGCCCCTTAAATTATATTCTTTATTAGAAGAAAATTCATAAAATTACAATTTTCTAGTGTTTTCTATTCAGCACACATAGGAATGGAAATTTATTCAGAAAAGAAAAATCGCGTTAAAAAGGTTTTCTATAGTTCACCTTTTGGCAAAAATTCAAGTAAACATTGAAAAATTGTATCACTTTTAAATAATTAATTTCTATTAGTAATTTGTTTAATTACTGAATTTTCACACGCGTTTTATTATCATAATGTGAAAAAGTAATACACTGATTTCAAAAACATAAAGCAAAATATATTTTTTTAATAAAGAATAACTGTTGAATATATAACTACACATTTAAAAATTTTATGAACAAGTTTACAAAGTTTTATTCTAAGGAACTATTAATGATTTGCCAGAATGGGGGAAAAAACTTAAAATAACTGATTATGTTTGGAAGCCGGATTTTGCAAAAGCTGTAAATGATTTTTTTTTATATGTGTTTAGTGTATGTTGAATTAGAATAAACATATAAAATTGTTTCATGGATATTTTTATAATAAAAAATTGTTTCAATGCAATTTTTTGTCAAACCAATGAAGAAAAAATGACATTTTTTACAACATTGTCTTTTATTGAAATATGTTTCCATAATTATACTTTGCTTATAATTATGGCAATTTAACGAATTTCTCTTTCCTCCCTATTATAATGAAAGCAAAAACCGATATTTAACAAATGATAATCCACGAATTAACGAATTATTTCAGCAGCTGGGAAAAAAATTATTAATTTGTATTGTAAAAAAAAATGATTTTTTTTTTTTTTTAAATGACACTTTTTGTCCGGAACAGAAAAAAAGATTTCTCTTGACAGTTAATTTTTGACCGGAAAGGGTGCAGACTATTATCAGACTTTATATGTGCAGATAAGTCATAAAGGCAACCTATCGTGTGAGTCTTGAATAGAACTAAAATTCGTAGGAAAAAATCGCATGCGTATGACTAAGAGCATCTTCTCACGAACCGTTCGATGCAGAAACTCGCCGAAGGTACCAAAAGCTCGGGAATGATCCGAGGAATCCGTGTTGACCATTTATATTCCTATAGATCAATTAGTTAAAAAGATATTAAAAACCTTAAAAGGGATAATTATTGCCCCTTTTTTCCACCAGGTGGCGAAGTTCCAAATTTTCGACCTTATTTTTTTAATCCCAGACGTTTTTAAAACAGGATCTAATTTTTTCCATAAGATTCAGACAAAAATAATTGCATAATCGGGAAGATCATTTACTTCGCCACGATACGATATACTTTATTTTACAAAATAATATTTTCTATTTTTAACGATTTTTTATAAAATGAGTCAAAATCAATACGTTTTTATGAAAATGATTTCTAAATCGTTCCGATTGCATTTTCTTTCAAGCTAAAGAAATGATATTCCACACTAAAAAGTTCATGCTTTTCTTTTTTAGAATCAGTCATTTAAAAAATTTAATGTCAAATTTTTTCTTTTACGATTTTTCAAAAAATACTCAAAATTTTATTTAAAAATACTTAATAACTTCTTTATTTATAAAGATAATTTCACGAAATTTTGGTTCCGTGTGTAGGGCGATATTATCCGTAATCTGTACAAAGATTGAAAACATTGCTTAAAAATTATGTTTTTTTTTCCTTTTTGCGAGAAATATTTAAGCTTTATATTTGTTACGTAATTTGTTTAAAAATTACCGTTGTTTGCAATCGATATGAAGTTTGAAGGTATTAATTTAAAAATGAAGCCCGAAAAAAATTAAAACTTTAACAAATGACGCCTTTTTCAGTACCCGAGGGTTTGGCGGCGAAAACCTGTTTGGCGCCTCTTTTTTCTCATTGCGATTCAGGTTTCATGAAAGGTTACACTAGAAAAAAAGATGCGCCTATAAATACTGAAAGTCACCAGATTTGGCGAAATTTTCTTCCTTTTATTTTAGAAGTCTTTTCACTCCTTTTTCTCTAAGATTACGCGACCCAATCGTTTAAAGCGCTTCGCTATAGACAGTTGTACCGGGATTGAAACAACATCATCGCTTAATTTTTATTATTGTTTAAAAAATACCTAAAATATTATTCGCCCATTTAATAATTTCACCAGCAATTTTGTAACTGGAAAGATAATTTATTTCGTCAAAATACATTTTTTTTTTTTTTTTTTTTTTACAAAACAACGATACTTGACATATTTTAAGAAGAGTTTGTGAATTAAAAATTAAAATACAGGAAACGTTTTTCACGAATTTTTAAAAAATACTCAAATTTTAAATGTTTAATAACACCTCATCAAATTCAAAGTTTGTATACCTTCTTCATTTATAAAAATAATTGTATGAAACTTTTTTTACGTGTATCCAACATTTCAAAAAATGCTTACAATTTTAATTCAACATTTAATACAGCTGTGAAATTTTGTAATTATAAAAATTTCTTCTTTTTTCAACGTACAACTATTTTTTAAAAAGTATATTTTCGTTTCTGGGGCCTAAAATGATGCAAAGTGAGTGGGTGAATATTAAACTCCAACTGTTCACTTACTCGAGTGTTCTAATAGCGAGAGGGGTAAAGGAATTCCCATGACAATATGTTATGCATTTAAAAATGTACGTGCAACACCGGAGGGGGGATAAACCTGTCTGACAAAGGAAAGAAGCGAAAAAATTTTGAAACAGGTAATTTTGTTATACACTCGGAAAAAGCTCCAGCAATACCGGGCTTAGCGGAGAAGAGGGGGGGGGAATCATTTTGAAAAAGAGTATGAGATACGTTGATTTTGTGAAGGAAAGGGAAATTTTTTACAAAAGTGGAGAATACCCCGTGTAACGCCAGGCCATGCAGCTAGTTATGTCATATATGATGAAGACTTGCCTACCTGTGCTACTGAAATTGAGGAAATTGTTGATTTGTTGAAGCCAATGAATATCGATTCTAATGCGGAAATTGATAATGAAACACCTATCAAAACTTACATTTTCTAATGCTAGGAAACTTTGAAAGCATACCTCTTGCAGCAGGGGATTTACAGAACACAGAATTTTCTTCTCCAGATAAATTCGAAAACATTATGAGGAAATTAATCCACAAGATTTTCAAACATCAATTTCTCAAGATTTAGAATTTCCAATTTAATGGTGCGTAGTAATACACTAATTGCCTTTTTAGCTGTTGATTAAAAAAGTGTATGATTTCTAACTATGGATTTCTTTTTTGTGGCTGATTATAATAGAATTTTTGAAGGGAAAGTACAAGAAAATATTTTTTGGACTCAGATTTAACAAACGAAGGGTTCGGTCCCGATGAATTCGTTAAATAGGGGTCCGACTCTATTTAGCTTAAGGTATCCGACTACGTTCGGAACTGTGATTTTGCAAAAAGCGTATAAACGGATACTATTTATGATATTTAGTATCACTTAGATCTGAAAACGCATATAAAATTGTTTTAAGAATATTATTACAATAAAAAATTATTTAAGTATAATATTTTGACAAAAAATGAACATAAAATGACCCATTTTCAAAACATTATCATTTTATGAAAAATGCTTCTATAACAATAATACTAGCTGCATGACCCGGCGTTGAGCGGGCTATCTCTACTTTTTTTAAATTTTCCCTTTCCTTCACAAAATCAGCCCTTCTAATACTCCTTTTTAAAATGACTTCCCCCCTCTACCGCTTAGCCCGGCGTTGCTCGGGCTTTCTCTTTGCCTCATGACACCAGCATTTCTGTGTGTGTTTTCTTTTTCGAAATTTTTTCCATTCCACTTATTTTTTATTTAAGATAGGTTTCCTTCCCATCTCTGTAGCCCGAACATGGTTTTTTAGTGTAAAATTATTGTTCTATCTTCCTCTCCCTTTAACACATAAGATATAGCTTCAAATTTCGATGTATGACTTATAAAAAAATATATTTCGTTAGAATTAAAAATTTATTAATGTTAAGCAATAAAAAGAAAACGATTCTGATGCTAAGAGTAAAACAAAAAACGTTCATCATTTTTTAATAATAGTTAGTTTCTAAGAATCTAAAATAATAAAATATAGATTTCAGATTTTCATGAATCAATCAATCGTTACATATAGGTAGCTTAAAAATGTCTCTAAAATATATTTTGATCCATAATAATAGACGATGTACTTTTTGATTAACAAAGAATACATTTAGTAATGAAATAAAAGAAATAATCATTTTATAAAAAAACACATATATGTTCATTAAAATCAAATTTCTGTAAGTAATAAATAAAAGAAAATTTACAGATAGCTATTGAAACGATTGCTTTTTCTGAACGTTTGAATGTTTTATTAAACATATAAATAATATAAGTTTTAAAAAAATATGGGGGAAAGCATATATATACATATATATATATATATATATATATATATATATATATATATACATGTACTGAAAAAAACATTAAAAAAACCGATCTGATAAAAACATTTTGATATTTTATTTTAATTTTAACCTTTTTCATTCCACTAAAAATAGTTTACTCTTTAACAAATAGCACAATGTGAAATTGAATATGTCTTCCTCTTCAGTTTCGACCCTGGGAACTACCGTTTTATAAAGCAGCGGACTTAACAACCACGGTGTGGGTTCCGTCGGGGAAAAGCAGTGAAAATACCTTTAAAATAAAGGAAGATTTTTTTTCAATTTCGCATTGCGTTATTTGCTAAAGTTAAAAAAAAATTCAGGCTTCATTTTTAAGTTAATGCTTTCAAACTTCATATATCGGTTGCAAACAATAGTAATTTTCAAACAAAAAAACTTTAAAAAAAGGTAATGCTTGCATATTTCTCGCAAAAAGAGAAACAAAAAGGAAAAACACATTTTTTTTAAAAAGAAAAACCCGTAATTTTTAAGATATTTTATCAATCTTTGTACAGATTACGTATAATATCGTTCTACACACGAAAAAAAGTTGTGTGAGATTATTTTTATAAATAAAGAAGTTATTAAGTATTTAAATAAAATTTTGAGTATTTTTTGAAAAATCGTAAAACAAACAGTTTTTGACATTAAATTTTTTAAATGACTGATTCTAAAAGAGAAAAGCATGAACTTTTTAATGTAAAATATTTTTTTCATTAGCTTGCAAGAAAAAGCAAGGGGAACGATTTAGAAATCATACTCATAAAAACGTATCGATTTTGACTCATTTTTAAAGAAACCGTAAAAATAGAAAACATAACTATTTTGTAAAATAAATTATACCGTTTCGTTCCAAATTAAATGATCTTTCCGAATCTGTAATTATTTTTTTCTGGGTCTCATGAAAATAATTAGATCACATTTTAAAAACGTCGCAAACTATCGATGCGATTCAATAAGTATCGATTAGTCCTCCGCATATGCACAAAGCACTCAGATGTTATTTGGAGGTTAACGCAGTGCTTCTCAAACTTTCAATAGTGGCGCCCCCCTTATCAATCACAGTTTTTATCGCGCCCCCTTATACATTAATAATGTACTGAATGCAATAATAATGCATTTTTTTTACGCTAAAGCAATAATCTTAATTATATACCGTACAAATTCATGACACAAGTATTAAATTTTGTATATGTTGCTTTTAAGCAAAAAAAAATATTAAGTAATAGGATAATTATTATGTTATTTTTCCTTTCTCTAATTTTTAAATTGGAACATATAGCAAAATGCAGTGGCTGCTTAGAAGACAAAATATAGATATCAGCTTTTTTTTTTAGAAAGAACTCAGAGGGTCAATTTCTAATCATAAGCATTCCTTTGAAAAATTTGCTCTGTAAGACAAGCCCATGGAAGTCGCTAATACTTATTAAACTTGTTCTTAATTTAGCATTAATTAATTAGTTATAAAATACTCTATGCAGCACTGATACATTAAAAGTATACCGGCTGAAGTACCCGCTATTTGCACGAGTTCATTTTTAAGAAAATAAAACAATATTGATATAATCGCTGAATTTTAAGGAGAGTAAAGCCAAGTGCGCAACAATGTTTACAAAAATGTAAAATGATTTTTTTAAATCATTGCTCAAATTATAATTAGTTTTAAGCGAACTGTAATTTTAAGCCTCACAGAATTAGCATTTAGAGTTGATGTTGAATAATGAACAATAATATTAAATTCCGATGAGAAATAATTGTATTATTTTCAATATTTAAAGTCTTAACATGTTTTAAACCTGGAGCAGGCACGCACTTGATACTAATGGTCGAGTGGGGTTATTGAGTCACCCCAATCTTTTTTTTTTATAATTATTTTTATAGTACACAATAAAAATCGCAATTCCAGTGAATAATTTAATTAAGAGAAAATATACACACCTACTTTCAAGAACACAGAAAATATTTCGGAAAAAAAGTTATCACACCGGGAACTCAGTCAAAACAAGTACCTAAAGATTGTAAAAAAAAACGTTTGTCACTCCCAAAAAAGAGGGAGATATGTGACAAATATATTTTAGTTCACACGTTAAGACTGTCAAACAGGAGGATAGTGTCAGAGCCATTGGTAACAATTAAACAGTTTTACCAGAATTATCGATTTCGTGCACTCTGTGCTCGGCGTGACAGCTCCGGAATAAAAGTGTATTTATTACAATATGGATGTTCAAAAAAATTATGTAAAACGTTTTTCATTATGCTTTTTTATATGTTTGGGAATAACTCATAGAAATAAATCTTGGCCAAGTAATCCTTCAAAGAGCTCTCTGTGCTTTTCCAAAAATCATAAAAATATTTTACAAGGAAAATATTTACAGCAGAAATAGTTTATTCGCAACTTCCCAAAATGAAAAAACAAATACATAAGAGCCAGGACTAACTAACCGTACAAGTAAGTTCGAAGGTCAAACCGCAGCAACTACATTCTGCTGCCTACAGCTGATGACAATAATATTACAGTGATGAATTTTTTACCTTCCTAAAATTTTTTTTGGATTATGGGTCTGAGTTTTGTTTTTTCTCATTTTGGTTTGAAAAGAAACCGTAATAGAAGTAGAAGCTTTAATTTTTTATGACGTAATATCGCAAATATATAAATTATATCAGTGTAAATGTGCATTTTTTTATTATGTCAGAAAGTATTTTGTTTTACTTCATTCCAGTAAATAATTTTTTTTAATCTTTTATTTTCGATATGCTCGCGCCCCCCTTGTACGTTTGTCGCGCCCCCCAGGGGGCGCGCCTCACAGTTTGAGAAACACTGGGTTAACGGCATAACAATCGTGTGGGGGCCGGCGTTTATTAAAATCAAGTTGAAAATTTTTTTCGGGCTTCATTTTTCACTTAATGCTTTCAAACTTCGTAAATCGATTACAAACAAAGGTAATTTTTAAATAAAAAAAACTTTAAAAAAGTAATACTTGCATATTTCTCGCAAAAAGGGAAACAAAAAGGAAAAAACACATTTTTTTTTAAAAACCCGTAATTTTTAAGATATTTTATCAATCTTTGTACAGATTACGTATAATATCGTTCTACATACGGAAAAAAGTTGTGTGAGATTATTTTTATAAATAAAGAAGTTATTAAGAATTTAAATAAAATTTTGAGTATTTTTTGAAAAATCGTAAAAAAAAACAGTTTTTGACATTAAATTTTTTAAATGGCTGATTCTAAAAGAGAAAAGCATGAACTTTTTAGTGTAAATTTTTTTTTTCATTAGCGTGAAAGAAAATGCAAACGAAATGATTTAGAAATCATACTCATAAAAACATATCGATTTTGACTCATTTTAAAAAAATTGTACAAAATAGAAAATTTAGTTATTTTGTAAAATAAGTTACACCGTTTCGTGGTGAAATAAATGATCTTTCCGAATCTGTAGTTATTTTTTTGTTCTGAGTCTCATGAAAAAATTAGATCGCGTTTTAAAAACGTCGGGGAAAAAAAGAAGTTGAACTTGGCCCCTGGCGGTAAAAAATGGCCCTAATTATGCGTTTTAAGATTTTTAATTAATATCTTTTTAAATAATTGGAATATTGGAATATAAATGATCACACAAAACAGATTCCTCGGACCATTCCCGAAATTATAGTACCTTTGGCGAGTTTCTGCGTCGTGTGTTTCGTGAGAAGAAAGGGAATCATAGATTCATAGATAGATAGATACGTTTGTTTACCTTCGGATTTTAATAGTGTAGATTTTGCCTGTATATAGCTCAGACCTCTATACAGAGACTTAACTAGAATTTTTGAAACATATAACTTAGAAGTGGATTTATCCATATTTTACTACAACAGAGGGGAGAAATCTTAAGAAAAAAACACCGATAATTATTTCAATTGGTGATAACTCTGAAACTAATGTGATTTTTTTCAAAAATCCTAGTTGAGACTCTCTGGAGAAGTCTATACTTCATCTAAGCAAAATATTATTATTTTTCAAAGCATTTTTTATAAATAGAGAACATTTTGAAGAAAGATTATTCTAAGTTAATTTTTTGCCAAAATATTGTATTTAAATAATTGTTTTTGTCATAATGTCCTTAAAATAATTTTATACATGCATTCTCATCTAAGTGACACTAAATATCATGAATATTATCCATTTATGCGCTTTTTTAAAATCACGGTTCGGAACGTAGTCGGATACCTTAAGGGAATTAATTTATTCATATTTTGATATATCAGAATACAGGAGTTTTTACAAAGGACATCGGTCATTATTTCAATTGATACTATCTCTGAAAATAATCAGAATTCTTCAAAACATTTAGTTTTGTTTTTGTACATTGTCTTAGTAATACACACACATAGGCGTAATATTTTTACTATCGAATCATCTTCAGAAAAAGCTAACGTTTTGAAAATAAGTCGTTGTTTCATTCTTTTTTGCCAAAAAATGTGTTTACATTTTTTTTTTCTTGTAATGATGTTCTTAAAATAATTTTATATGTATGTTCTAATTCAACTTACACTAAATATCAAAATGTATTCATTTATTTCACTATTTCACTATTTTTCAAAATCACGGTTCCAAACGCAGTAGTCACCTTAAAATCAGAGCATATGAAAAGATTAAATAGGTAAACTGATTTAATTTTTACAAGTGCTGCCAACTGTGAATTGTAAAAGAAAAATAATACCATGTATATATTTTTCCTAATACCGAGAACTTTAAAATAGCAAAAAATCATGTTAACAATATCGTACTGAAATGTCTCCATAACTGATTTAAAAATAAATAAAACTAAAAAAAATAGAAAATTTGTAAATCAAAATCATATCAATATTTTTAAGGTATACTATATATATATATATATATATATATATATATATCCTGAAATCTTATTTAAATATGATTTTTTTTAAAGCATCTCAGCTACAAGAGTCGATCCGATGGAAATGTTTACCGTTCCAGAACAGTAATTCGAGAAAACAAATATTCAAAAGACGCTAGAGATCATCTCGACGTATTACAATGAAGTTTGATGAAATAAGCGTATCCCTAATGAAAAGCAAAAGAAACAACTCTAAAGTACCTTTGTTGTCGTTGCACCATCAACAATTTTTTTCCTTCTTTTCCAACTCAGTGTATTGTTAAAAACAATCTATTAAAAAGTTCTTTCAAAAGAAAACACGGAATTCTAAAGACATAAAAACAAATTCTAAAGCTTTGTAAACGGAACGACATTATTGCCCGTCCTAGAGGAATTCACATAGCAACGTTTACTTTACCTGAAGCGCAATTCTTGTCTATTAACTTTTGCGATACCGGCAAGCTTGTTTCTGCCACGCGCTCTGCGTCTGACTTCTTTGCTTTATGCAGAAAAGGTAACGAGATCTGGCTAATCACATTCATTTGCTTTTCTGAGCAAATCAACAAAATCTTTTAGGTTATTTGAATAATTCACTTACAAGCAAAGATGTCTGGAATACTGAGTATGCTGGAGATTTCTTTCGAAGAGAAAAGGGATCCATTTTGAATGAGGACAACGATTTGTCGTCAGAAGAGGTTTATTCTTTTCGAAGATTTGCACGCTGGTTTTGTAATTGGAAATACAAAGCCGATTGAAGGCGCCATTTTTGTACACAGTATTACTTAGGTTGTTAGTCAATGGATAATATGTTTTCATTATTTCCGCTAGGAGTGAAAATGTAAGCGGAATAATTAATCATGTTGTTAAAAAATTAAACATACGCTAAGTAACTAATTTACTTGGTTATTATTGAGCTGTTTATTTAGTTTGATGAATTATTGATTACGATATTGTTATTTAACATCTTTATTCGACGAATTTTCGACATGTTAATTTTTCCTGTATTTTTTATAATTGAAAGTTATAAGGTTCAATAATATAATTTAATATCATTTTCGAACACATTTTTTTAGCTGCTTTTGTATTTTTCTTATAATTGAGAATTATATTAGACAATGTTATATAAAAATACGAATAAAATTTTAAAATTTGCTTTTAAAAAATTGCATCATTCAACTTTAAAACTTCTAACCACACATTTTTAAACCTGTCAAAACATTCGCTCATTTTTCGCATGAAAATATGTAATATTAATAAAAAATGATAAATATGGAACTTGTAATCGTGTACAAAGCATAACATAAAATACAAAATATAATTTTGAATTCTTCGTTGCTGACTTATTCCTTAAGAAACAGGAACGCAATATTCGCAGCATTACAGAAATTCAAAAGCAAACGGACATTTATATATTTTCAAAAGTATTATTTGGGCAAGTTTGATTTTATCATATTTTTTGTTAAAATTAAGCACTTTCATGTGTGTGGGTACTAAATTCATATAAATCTAACGTTTAGCTAAAAAAATGCAAAACTAAAAAAGACAGTGTAGATCAAAGCTAAATCGGAACAGTAATATATAATTAAAGTTAATGACCACAGTTAATAATTTTAAACTCTCAGACACTTAGGAACTAAGATTTTAAAGTTGTACACCCTTTTATGACGTCACCTTTTCCCTAAATTTGCATGTATCACTCGCCATAAAAGAAGAAAAATAGTGTTTGTAGAACTTAATTAATTTCTAAAAATACAAAACCCAAATACTTTATTAGCATAAAACTACATACCATAAGAAAAAAACACAAAATCCATTAAAAAAAAAATTTGTAGGAGATAGAATCTTAATTGCAGAATCTCAACACAGTTTGCCAAAACATCCGTAACAGAAAAGAGCACTTAAAGAAGAATTGTTAGAAAGATACTTTACAAAAAAACCGAATTATAAATGTAACTACAAAAACTAAGAGCCACATTAAAATTTTAAAAACTATATTTATTCTAAATAAAATATTTCTAAAAGTAATATATATATATATATAGTTCACAGAATTTAAAAATTACTAAATAAAGTAACTGTGGACCCTCTAGCGTAAGTAAAATTTTTGAAAAAACTGCATATTATTGAAAAAAAGCAAGAAAAAAAAACAATTAGAATAAAAGTAAAACAAAATCTTATAATAAACCAGTAGTGTGGTATTTATTATAAGCGTGCGGATAAAAAAATTAATCGGATAGTCATGCTCTAAGCAAAAACAAATAAAGGTTTCAACATTAGTTATGTAACTACTTTTATAAACTAAAATTCGTTATATTGTAAAAAAATAAAGAATAAAATTCCTAAAAGTAGAAATATGAGTATTACTATCCAATATATGTATACATATGTACAAGGGCGAGTCAAATGAAAATGAGCCAAGCTCTCTCCCCCCTCCCCAGCGCAAGAATGGTTCGGTCCGTCATCTGCGACGCACGCACTGAGTTATCCCTCATTTACGAATGTGACGTGAGAGTGTGAGGATTAAGTTTTTTTAAGGAGCTCATACACTGGGTTGAAGACAGTAGCATGATATAATGGACGCTCCAAAAGAGAAACAGCGTGGTGTGGTCGGGCTTTTGACAGCTGAGGGTGTTTCCCTAGAAGAAATTAGTCGCCGAATAAATGCTGTGTACTGTGAACATTGTATCTCATTGGCCACCTTGAATCGTAAGAGCAAACGGTTCAAACAAGGACGTGAAAGTTGCAAAGACGATCTAAGACCGGGTCAAAGCCACCTCGCAATCACCCCCAACGCAATCACTCAGGTTGATGAGCTGATTCGATATAAACGGTAGATAAGCAGCCATGAACTGGCAGAGCGTATGAACATCAGTCACAATACGGTTCACAACATAGTTCACGATCATATCGCTTATCGACTTTTGTGGGCTGAATGGATTCCCACGCCTTTGAACGACCGCCAGAAGACAGAGAGGTTCGGCGCTACTTTGACTCCTCTCATCCGGTATCACAATGAAGGAGACGACTTCTTATCTGCAATTGTGACCGGAGACGAATCATGGTGCTACCACTACGAACCTGAAGCATGCCGGCAAAGCTTACAGTGGAAGCATTTGAAGCCCCTCCCCCAAAGAAAGCAAAGGCTGTCATTTCCGCGGGAAAAGTGCTATTGACTTTTTTTTTCAATCGTCAGGGGCCATTACAGGTGGAATTTGCTAATATTGGAGACACTATCAATAGTTCGCGATATTGGGTAACACCGCGTCGGCTGCGTGTCACAATCAAGAACAAACGATAAGGCAGATTGATGAATGGTGTGACCTTGCTACAAGGCAATGCCAATTCTTACGTCCCTGATGTGGTTAAGACACAACTGGCAATGTTCAAGTGGGAAACGCTGCAACATCCTCCATACAGCCCAGATTTATCGCCGGACGATTTTCCCATTTTCGAGAAACTGAAAAAACATCTCAAAGTTACCAGCTTCGTGTCGGATGACGCCATGAAGGAGTCAGTTATAGACTATTTGAATCAGCAGCCCACGGAGTTTTATGAGACATGAATTTCGCGACTCGCTTGTCACTGGGACAAATTTCTCAATGCCCTTGAAGACTACTTTTAAATAAAGTATTCTGTTAGTCATATATTCCTATTGGCTCACTTTCATTAGACTCACCCGTGTACATCAGACTTCTTACATTTTTAAAACTAGTTGAAGGAAAATCTCTCACCAAAATAGATATTTATAGTTTTTAAATCAAGTTCTGAATTATTAATTATCAGAAGTAGGACTGGAATTCAAATGCAAATAAAAAAGCTTTTCTTCCTTTCTTAGAAACAAAGCTAATTTATCATCAGGTAGTTATAATTATAAAAACCTTATTCGGCTATGACTGGAGCACTGGGTTTATTGTAAAATTATTAATACAATTAGTTCTTAAGATTTCATGAAGCATCATCAGTTTCACTTTATTTTTTCTCTTACTTTCTCTTCTTAAAAATGGAATAGAAATCAATGCAATTAGCTGCATAGAAGTAAGTAAAAACTATTCACTTGCTTGTTCCTTTCAGAAAAAAAATATAGGCATTATTAAAAAAGAAAAAAAAGTGTTTGTTTTTAAAAAAAGTTAATGAATAAAAGTGAATAGAACTACTCTAAATTATAAAACTAAAGGTTCCTTTATTATTCAGTAATCAGAGAGTAAGAATGGTATACCATATGCATCATCAGTGTTATATTCAATTCGAGCAAAATTTACTTTCCAATGCAGGCATTCTAAATCATTTTCTTTGGTCGTAGGATGATAGCCTAGTTTAAAAGTGTTTTCAGTTATGGCTTATAAACACGCCTGTATTTAACAAGATCTGCTCTCCAATGCTGACAAAGTAATAAATTCTAAAATCTCCTCATGAATAATTAGAATTGAATTTTGAGATTTTAAAAATTTAATTCTGTGTAGTTTTTGTAGTTTTGTCATTCGTTAATATAATCAACTCGATTTCTGCAACTCTAAACATAAGTTAATACTTCAACTGCAAATAGTTTTAAAGTAATGGGGAACTGCTGATAGTTAAATGTGTCGTAGAAGAAATGTTTTATTTCCTTCTTTTTAGAATCAAAGGAGAAACAAATGTGATACAAATTTTATGCTATTTATCATTATTTTAACTATTATTTACAAGTGTGTTTTTTTTCCTTAAAAACATTTTTTTTGCAGAAAAGGTTGTTTTTTCTTTTTTAAATTTTGTTGAATTTACAAAACGTACAAAACAAATAGATAATCCTTCTAATGAATAACTAATTTGTTTAAATTTCATTCTTCTTGCTTTTTTTAATAAATTGGAAGAACTTTTTCTTCTACTTTAAAAAAAAGCAAAAAGAATTGAACAGAGTTATTGATTACACATCTCTTTGTGTTCCTTGAATTAAGCGTATTAACCATATTAGAAACACAACTCGTAGTTCTCCATTCTGATTCAACTGTGAAAGGATTTCAAAAAGAAAGTTCATTCAAAGAACTCTGCTGCAACAAGCAATTTTTTTATTCTTATTAGAAAAAGAAATTCTGAGAAAAAAATATGAGTATCATCTTATTATTTATATTTATTTATTGAATCAGGTGATTAATGAGGAAAGGAAGATTCATTACAGGGAACAAAGAAAAAAACAAAAAAAATATAATACTATGTGAGGTAAATGTAACGAAATCTATGAATGTTTTAAAATTTTTTTATTTTGTTTCTAAAAATGAATATAAATTGTAAATAAGGAATACTTATATCTTATTGTTTTCCACTACCAATATTTATTCATTACAATATTAATATTGTATATTATTTGAATTGAAATTATACATACTTAAACCAAAATGTTTAATTATATACTGCATGAATTACCTTTTATACTAGCAAAAGTTTGATAATCCTTGAAGGAGAGCACTGCTAAAATTCAATTTTGTACAAGTATTTCAATACAATGTAAAACACTTCACTGTTCTTTGAAGCTATTCAAAAGTTGTTAGATCTTTATAATAATAACGATGTATATAGTAGGATTCAAGAGTTCCCGGACTGAGTCTATAACTTAAAAAAATGTTTCCAGTTAAAATGCTGAAACACATCCTCCTTCGAAATAAGACCCTTCAGTAATAACACACTTTTGTCATGGCTTGTAAAGGTCGTCGAAATATTTCTGGCATCCATTTTTAGTCATGTCCTTTAATTCAGCCAGTGATGATCTTTTAACTTCATCTGCAGATTGGTCTGCGTTTAGCATGCGGGAAACGATATGTTGATACACTCTATCCTTAGTAAGTATCCATTGACGTGTAGCCGAGGATATCACAATTTATTCTGCTTTTGTTTGAAGCCTGCTCTATCATACCGCCGCAGAAACCTTTTCGGTGTTTTCATCGGTGAGGGGAAGTCTGCGGATGTCTTGAGCGTTTGTCGACTTTGACATTGTCCCTGCGTTCTCTGAATCATCGACACCACTCAAAAGCTTGCGTTCGCGGTAATGTAACTCAACCTTACACCTCCATAAAATTTTTCATTTAATTTCGTAGCACTTTAACCCAAATAAAGACACAAATTAATATTTATTAAACATTCAAAAACGCAATTACTTTCAATCGCCGAATAAATACATCCGCCTACAAAATACGACACCCTGCCGATCCTTCAACCACATGATTTAGAACAAACTTTTTTCGAAAAGGGGAAGAATACAATGACACAGAAATGTTATTGTTGTAGCTCTACTGCATAAATTATCCACGTTATAGGGACAATCCGGGAACTTTTGAATTCTATTAGTATAAACAATTAATTATATGAATATTAAAAAATATTTTACATGTTTCTCTTCGGTATCGTAATCATAAAAACAATAAAATCCAATGTTATCTTATTTATGTGTAGTTTAGTGACAATTTATAAAAATTTATTTAAAACATAGTGGTAGAATAATCAATAAAATATAAGCAATTGCTTTAAAAAACGAACATTTGAAATGTGATTTAAAGCCATCAGGACAAGAAGTTTTCAAAACTATTTATATATGATTTGGAATAAATACAATTGATTCAATGGTTGAGTCTAATTTTGAATACACTTGAATTTCAAGATGAAGATAGTTTATAAAAGCTGTACAGAGACGTTTCAGAAAAATAATTAATTTCTTACCATCAGGAGTAGTTAAAAATAACCAAAAAAGGGTTTGATATAAAAAAATAAAAGTATGAACCTAATAGGTCCTACCAATGTGATCGAACATAAAAAAAATCACAATGTTTCTTTAATTTAACATAAACTCAAGAATAATAAACAAGTTATTTAATTTAATAAAGCAAAAAAGAGAGGTTGCAAAATAATACATTTGAATGGATAGAAAATTCAAAATTATGTATCGTGAGAGAAGGAAACATTTTAACTACACATAATACTTGGTGCTCAAGTCAGAAAATAAATTTCTCACATAAACATAACATAGATAGCAAGATAATTGCATATTCTCTGAATGCATTATCCTGTATCTTTGTCTAGTTTACTGCTCAAATTAGATAATAAACATTTTCTTAAAGATAAACTTAAAACCTACTCAAAACTCTTTGTAGCAGGTGTATAATTTAATTTACTGTCTAAGAACTTGCGGTGAATAAAAGAGTAAATCCTAATATTAATTTCCAGGATAAATGAATTTTCTATGTCTTTCCTTCCGGTTCTGTGTCATAGCTATCTTCCTGAGTATCCTTCCCAGTTGTTACTCAACATTTATGACTGCTTTCTTTGCTTGTCTTAGTAGCAAAAATAAAAATAAACTATTCTTTAACGTTACATAATATCACATTTTCCATATCTAATTTCGTAGCAATCAACAGACTGTAGCTACATTCTAAGCAATTTTTATATTAAAGTTAATATGAAAATGTTATGAAAAGTTGTGTGATATTTTCATCACTAATTTTTCAATTTATCTCCAATTTAATATTTAAAATTAATAAATATATACAAATAGCATTTCTGATTTATAAAAATGCCATGATTAAAATTTGATTATACAATTTGAACTCGTATTTATTTGGCAACGTTTCAAAATAGCGCTGACTATCACTTTCAAAGGACTTGTTTTGCGTGGGATTAATTTCTAAAAGAATTTTTCCTTGAAACTCAATGATATGCAAATGATTAAAATGAGCTTAGAAAATTTTTATTCAAAGTTGTATGATTTTGCAAAGTCGACTGCTTAACTTTCTTTATAGTTAGCTTTATGCCCTTATAAAGTACTTTTCTGAGGTGTGTCTGATCAGGTAAATTACTGAATACTACGAAGAATTCATTAATTTTCATTTTCCTTTAGTAAATGTTTTATGCCTTCGTGAAGTTTATGCCATGAATGTTTTATGCCTTTCTTTTGCTTAAGGGTATTTGGACAGATTATTTTTCTGTTATATTCTCAAGCAAAAATACATACTAGTGTTGTACAATATTTCCTGATTAAACACTTATATTTATTCCTTTCTAATCCCATTCTTGATAAACCGGCATTTTCATAGACTCGGACACCCTTCGTATCATAATAGTTCGAGTTTTCGGGACTCTACTGTATTAACTTGAATAGGATTATGAGAACCATAAAAGATGTCAGTAGGGTTACCAGATTGGTGACTTATTGGTGATTGTACCTTGGTGACAAATTATACCCCCAACGAGAAGTTCCTGGAATCGATCCTTCAGGAAATTTCCGTGGGTTCAGAATGTAGTCAATCGAGTTTAGAGTTCAGTCTTGTGTGTTAACTGGGAAAAGAGAGAGATTTTCTCTGAGCTCCTGCTAGTGGAACAGGTACAAAGGGAGTTTCTGGAGCGCCGTTTAGTTTGTTTATAACGAGTGCGTTTTTAATCAACTCTATTAAAAACCGTAGGTAAGCAAACGTATCTATCTAATCTATCTATCCATCTATTTATCTAACTTCTCACCAACCGCACCACGCAAAAACTCGCCGAAGGTACCAAATGATTGGGAATGATCCGAGGAAGCAGTTTTGACCATTTATATTCTGATATTGCAATTAATTAAAAACATGATAAAGCATGATTCATTTAGCCATTTATCCTATTGTTGTGAAAACCTATTGTTGTGAAAACCTATTGTTGTGAAAACTTATTGTTGTGCATATCTAATTGTTGTCATAAATTTGTTCTGTCAAACTATATTACTCGTGTTCTGAGTGAAGATAAAAAGTTTGCTTGAAACTTACGGATTTTAAAAGTTTTTGTGTTTTCCGTCTAATAGATTTTTTTCGGGGGGTTATTTTTTGCAGTTTATAACATTCAAACATCCAGAAATAAGCAAAGGTAAGATGTTTTTTTAATTCATTATTTACCAATAAATTGTTTTAAATTAAAATTGTATTTTAAAAAACGAAAGCAGTATTGTTCTCCATTATTCATTACTAAGTTAAATATTCAATACTAAATGATGTATTGTTTTTGCGGACAAAACTAGATTAGAATTTAGTGATATTTTTAAGCTAACAGGGAGTATGTAACGATTGATTGGTAAATGAATGTTTAAAATCAATTTTATTATTTTAGATTCTAAGAAGGTAATTATTGTTAAAAAGTAATAAATATACTCTTATAGGGTTTTTTTATTATATTATATTAGAAACGTTTTCCTTTCGCTTTAAATAAATATTTTGTATTAACTAAAGCAAAATTGTTTTTTTTTGTAGATTATAAATCAAAAATATAAATTTGAAAACCGTATCCATAGAGAAATGGAGTTTAAAACAGTCGGCTAGACGGAGGAAAAAGAAACGTGTATGATAAGGAAAAGATGTGGAAATAATTTCGTAAAAAATGTTAATGCCATGAATACAAAGCTCACTAACATCACCTCCTTGCAAATACATACTCATAGAAACAATGGCATTGGCATGAAAAGGTGAAATTTCTATGAGGAAAAAAATTGCATTTGGACAAAGCCCATGCAACGCTAGGCTAAACGGAAGGGAAACAAACCTTTCCGATGAAGCAAAAAGGTGAAAAGAATTTCAAAAACGGGAATTTTAATGATATTAATATAGAAATCATGCTCACAGCAGGAAGTGTTGACACCAAGAAGTGAAGGGAAATTTTCCATGGGCAAAGTGTACTGCACTCGAAATAGCCCGTGCAAAGCCGAGCCATTTGGCTATTTTTTAAAACTTTATTTTAATAAATTGGTGCATTTTCTACATTACCTAATGCTACCGAGTAAAGTTGGAACGGGATATTGCATTAATTCTTTAAAAAAATTGTAATTTTAAGAACTTTTGTTTTTGTGGGTTTTTTCAAACATAAAACTATTTTAATCAAAAAGAAGGACTTTTCCGTTTCTGGGAGCCATAAAAAGGCAACGAAAAAAACCTCTCAATGCCAGTGATAATTAATTGTAGTAAAGCAACCACAGAATTCACGAGTGCTTAAGGTAATGATGAAATGTCTTTATACATTTGTATTATTTTCTTTTTTAATCTCTTTTTATGCAGTTAATGTAAACAAATTTCTAGGCTTTCCCGATAGCTTTTTTTCTTTCTTTTTTATAATTACATTCTTTTAATCGAATAATAAAACATCCAGAAATAAGCTGTCGAATCAATATCTAACGTTAAGAAATTTTCAATTCATTATTTAACAAAGATTAATATAAATTAATACTTTTTTTTAAAAAAAACTACAGCATCTTTGCTTTTTAATAATTCATTACTAAAATAATTATTCAATACCAAAATCACAAACTATATCTTCTCTTATGGATAAGATTAGATAAGTTTTGTAAATTTAAATAGAAAATAGAAATTTGAAGAAAGATTTCTCTCTGGGAAAAAAAAGTTTTATTCTCGAAAATGCCCGTGCAACGCCGGGCTAAGCTGAGAAAAAAGAAACCTGTCAGTCAAGGAAGAAAAACTGAAGACATTTCAGAAAAAGGAATTTAATGGCACAAATATAGAAATCACACACATTAAGCATACACAGACGCCCAGAAGTGCTGGCCTTCAGAAACGGGAAATTTCCATGTTGAATGAAACTACACTCTAGAAAAAAGCATGTTCAAAGCCGGGCTAAGGAGAGGGGAAGCAAACCAGTCCAACGGGTCTGACGTAGAAAAATTTCGAAAAAGGAAATTTTAAGGAAAAAATATAGAATCACATACAAACCTAGAAGTACTGAATACAAGACGACAAGAGGTAATTTCCATTCGCAAAAAGTTATGCTTTTGACAAAACCCGTGCAGTGCGTGCTTTATATATACATTGATTTGTCTTCGTATAGTCAAGTTTTCGTCCTTTGACCGTTGATAAATCTGTTATTCCAGTAATTGGGATCGTCGGCCGCGTTTTTCTACCTAACACATTTTAAGCAATACTATGTTATTTCAGGCATATGTACATTAGAGTAATATAATATTTAGTACCAAAAAATTTGAGGTTTCGTCTAAAAGAATAGGTTTAGATTCATCATATAAATCTACTAATTATTTCTACATTTTAAGACCTGTTCGAGAAGAAGTTGTTTTCTTGGTTACAGTTTTATCATTATAATCATGATGCCTAAAATAGTTCATCCATCAAAAAGAAATTATAAATCATTCATTTATTATGTCATGATCCAGTTCGCTTTGGTTCTTATTTGAGCAAAAAAATTTTAAATTTCAAATGTATGTTAGTACAGAAAAAATTTCCTTAATCTTGATTTATCAAAGCTGTATAATGTCACACACAATATTGGAGTAAATTGAATATCTATATTGATTTCTTTTCAAGTGAATATTTAATACTGATATTTTTGTGTGCTAGCTCTTTTTACATTATCTTAACCCTAATACGTTTCCTATAATGCTTATTTATTACTAAAAATATAAAATTCGATTTTGTAACATCCAAGCATTAAAATTCAATTACTTAAGAATTATTGGAAAGATAAAGTGAGAAAAAAATTCTTGTGTCATGTCAGATTTTTTATAAATAAAGAATCTACTGGATGACTGCAAATTAACAACTAAATTGCCGTAAAACGTCTGTACTGGAATATGCCTGTTTTGATTATGTGTTTCCGTCTTAATCATTCTAAAAATTACATTACTTATTCCTCCTGAGTATCAATCATTTTTAATTATGTAGTAACTTTTAACTTTATTCCTCCTGGACACAGTGTATCTTTCATTCTACTTGAATATTAATCTATATGTAGCAGGATTAATTGCGATTGTCATCTAATTACACGCATCTTTTATTTGTTTTTTATGTCAAAAAAAGTGGAAGTAAACATTACATTTAATTTTAATTGTTGTCATTTATTTTAATTGTTGTTCCTCGTCTGTTAACCATTGATTTAATGCAAGCATTAGTCCGAAACGACGCCAGGTAACAGTAATATCAATAATCAAAAATGTAATTTAGTGTTCAGTAAAACGCTTTTTTTCATCGATATTGGTGCTCTTCATGAATAGAAAATGATTATATTCATCATACATTCGTGATTAAAATCTATAACTTGCGTGTTATAGACTTTCAAAAATCAAAAAACTGGTTCTTAGTTCTATACCATATTATATACTGTCGACAAAATTCTCCAAATCAAAAAAAAAACATCGCCAAATCAAAATATGTCGCCATTTGCTGTCATGATATCCGCTAGCAAGATTATTGTGTTTGTAGTTGTACATAAACAGTCTTCCACGATTGGCTTCATAATGCAGCATTTGGTAACATTTATTCATTTGACCTTTTGGTCGACGGTATATAATACGTAAGTATCAAAAATTCTTATCCTACTTGGGATATTCTGTAGTCCATTTTACAATCGATAATCATAGTAGACTAATTAAATTTATAAGCATCGAGGCTGTGATGATAGAATTGAGTCATTAATTCAATTGTCCTTATTACATCCCTAGATAGATCGTGGGGGAAATTAAGAGCTGCAGAAGTACAATGCAAACCGAAATTAAGTCCTAACATTGTGTAGTAGGGAAATAAAAAGAAAAAGTACTTTCTCAAGAATAATCTGACCTATTATAGATTTACAAGCGTATTGAAGAACGTATTAATTTAAAATGAAACAAGAGATTTCATTACCTTCCGAAGGTAAAGTTTTGTTAGGATTAATATTTCAATTTTTAATGAAAAAGAGGTGCATTTAGCAATATTTATAAGGTTTCTTATGTTGTTTTATAACTTAACACTAAGTAAAAATTGATTTAAAGTAGTAACTGGGAATCTCTTAAGATAAATTCTATAAATAATTCACATCGACGCTTTCCTTTTGTGTTAGTAGTATTAAT
Organism: Trichonephila clavipes; assembly: GCA_019973935.1. Taxonomy (NCBI): domain Eukaryota; kingdom Metazoa; phylum Arthropoda; class Arachnida; order Araneae; family Nephilidae; genus Trichonephila; species Trichonephila clavipes. The sequence goes on along the minus strand of BMAU01003312.1, from coordinate 693,392 downwards.
GCGCTTGACTCTGGTTTTAAAATCTAACAAAAATTAAATTTTACGTAATATTAATATGTTTTACATATTAATAAAATAGTTCATTTTGAAATTTCAACTAAAATTATGGAAACCCCATACTCATAAAAGCATTACTTATATTCTGTAAATGACGGGAACTCTTGGTTATAATTTCATACTCAACCTAAATCTGAATATTACCGGGAAATTCATCAGATGAGGCGGAGAACTGAATTATTTGCACCCAGTTATTTAATAAGCAAATATGATTTCGGAAGTTACACAGTTTACCTTCTTTCTTGGTTTATACCAAGGCAATGGTTCGTAAGTATGTGTGAATAAACTGCAAATTTATTTCTTTCATACATTAATTAATAAAATTTTCTAATTCTATTCCTATAGCTTTTATCCCGAAGTACGCCATTTTCACTCCCAGCCTTGTAGATTATAAACCGCACCTCGCAATTACCGGAAAGCTCACATAAGCAATCAAAATAATGGAAGCCCGGTCTTCGATTAAAACTAAAATAGAAGGCTCTGAACATCGGCACTTCATCAGGCCTAATGGCAGAATATTAGATTCCGCTGCAGCGCCTACGGAGCAAAAGGTGTTTTATCCAATTAAGCAAGGAGTAGCTGGAGGAATCTGAGCGTGCTCTAGCGACTCGGGAGATTTCGCGATTGAGATACAGTGATTGGATACATTGCGCATGCCTGTGTTATAGATGCTATTAGTGAGTAACTTTATTTAATCTATCTTTGTCTTGGACTGTTCATTTTATCACTCTAATTGGGAAAAATGTTCTAAGTAAGGAAGAGAATCGATTTAATAGAAAAGTTATGTGTTTAATTTATTTTCCTCTGGCTATTGACATAGTAAAATAATAATTAATTTATATTGCAGATGAAAAGAAATCCAAGGAAACTATATTGTTAAGTTATATTTGTATTATTAATACTTTTGTCAAAGTATTGTATACGAACCACGTAATTTGCTTTTGTGAAATATGAGAGTTTCAGGATTAGATTTATACAGTCGCTTGATTTTCCTTTGTACAAAGCTTAAAAAAACATTTTAATACGTTGTTTTAGGTGATTCATTTCAGATCATTTGAATTAATAAAATTCCTCAAAGATTAAAATTTTTATAAAGAATTAAAGAATTCTGACCGATATAAAGAATTGGTCATTTTTGAGTTTATTTATTTTTAATTTTTTTTACTTTATCTCGAATGAAGCAACCCAACAAAAAAAAGATATTCCAGAAGTTTCCTTATTGCTATATTAAGAACTTCAGATAAAATGTTACAAAGATAGCTTAAAATATCCACAATATTAAGTTTGATGAATTAGGGAAGAATGCATAAAATTTAAGAGACAATTATTTGCTATTTATTAAAAGCATATGCAACATCAAATTACTTTTTTTAAACTTTATATGCTTTGGAAAATTACTAGTTTTAACAAATATGTGGGAAATGGTAAAATTATTATATACTGATTAAGTTAGGTTTGGGAAGTTTAATTTTTATCTCAGATCTGTTTAATGACTAAAAAGGCCTCGGTTAATTTGATATATGATTGTAGCTCATTCTTAAAAATAAGGAAAATTAGTGGAAAAATAGGATAAAGATGCAAAAGTATTTAGACTAAGTGTAATTTTGGCAGAAAACTAATGACTCTAAGCTTATGAATCTTCATTCTATCCAAAGCCAGTATTTTATTTACTAGAGGATAAGAAAACTGTACTAAATAAAACAAATTGTCAGTTACCACCGTAAAGATATTAAAATGACAAGTAATTCGACTAATGAAATATCTGTACCTATAAATTGTATTAATTCTTTTTCGTCTCTCTTCAGAAACTGTTATTAACTTCAATTATCTTGGCTTTTATAAACTGCAGACAATATCATATTTTTTTAAAGTTATATACATCATTTAATAATTAATTTTCCTCAAACGTTATATTTTGTATTAATTACGTCTAACTAAAATTAAAGTTGGTTTTGAGTATATATATACGCTTAATATTATTTTTATTATAGTGAGAACAAAAAAATTATTGATGTAAAATCAAAACCATAAAACTATCAATTACAATGCTATGTTTTTATTTCTGTAATGATGATTATACAAATTAGAAAAAAAAGGATCTGAAAAACTGCACCAGAGAGAAAATGATAGGAATATCTTTCGCTCTGTAGACTATGAGCCACTTTGGATATACGAGTATGATTTGGTAAGCGACGCTTTGTATTGGATATTGTTCATGGTCAGATGAAACCCTTTCTCAGTGCTTAATGAAAATTGTACTAAGCACACTCACATTTCATATATATATAATTATACCATATCTGTTCTTCTGCAGTAAAACATAATAGTTAAAGGAGATCATTGCTATCTCAAACTGTGTAGTAAACTTCCCCATTCCTTGTATATGAGTGACATCAAGGTTGTGAGCGCCTCATACATAGTAGTGCTAATTTACTAAAAACGTTTAACATATTGATACTTCATGCTAAAAATTCAAAATGATCTGCGTCCCTCCATATTTTTCTAATGATATTGCTTTCCTCATATGAAAAAGAATGTAATATTTTAAAGGAAGGGATATGGAATTTGTCTTGAAATAAATAAGGGAAAACTGACAAGGGAAGTGGACATGAGTTGACTTAAGGTATCCGACTACGTTTGGAACCGTTATTTTAAAAAAAACCACATAAATAGATTATTTTCATGATATTTAGTGTCACTTAGATTAGAATACATGTATAAAATTGTTTTAAGGACATTTTGACAAAAAAAATTTATTTAAATACAATATTTCGGCAGACTAACTAAGAATAACCTTTCTTCAAAATATTCTTCTTTTGTGAAAAATGGTTCTATTTTAATGATATTTTGCCTGTATATAGCTCAGACCTTTTTTAAGAAGCTCAGCTATGAATTTTGAAAAATTCACATTATTTTCAGAGTTACAATCAATTGAAATAATTATCGGCGTTTTTTTCTTAAAATTTCCCCCCTTTGTTGTCGTAAAACATGGATAAACGCACTTCTAAGTTATATATTTCAAAAAATCTAGTTAAGGCTCTGTACAGAGGTCTGAGCTATTTACAGGCAAAGTATTATTATAACAGAAGCATTTTTCACAAAAGGAGAATATTTTGAAAATGGGTCATTCTATGTTCATTTTTTTGTCAAAATATTGCTCTTAAATATTTATTTTATGTAATACTATCCTTAAAACAATTTTATATACATTTTCTAATCTAAGTGACACTAAATATCATAAATATGATCTATTTATACGCTTTTGCAAAATCATGGTTCCGAAAGTAGTCGGATACCTCGAACATGGATATTTTAATAAAATAGTATTTAAATTATTTCGTCGAAGAATATAATCACTTCGCTCATATGCATAAAAATTGAAAATTATCAAGTAGTTTAATTTTTCGTATTTCAGTTTTTTTTTTTTTTTTTTGTGTAAATACCTAATATTTATTTCATTAAAATACTCATGGTTATGCAGTAAAGTTTGCATTAGGCTTTTATTTATTCCTCCTTTCCCCCCTCAATTTCCGGGTCAAAATTTTTATAAATGATTTTGAAAATGGTAAACCAGGGTAATAAAATAATTATTTTTTTCATTTAGTGATAAATATATAAAAAATGTCTAGTAGCAAAAATATCTAGTAAAAATCAAATATTAAAGAAGTGACATGTTTGCTCTAAAATGCTTCTCCTCAAGCTAATAAAAAAAGTTAAATTTAAAATCTCTATACAGGATCCCTTTATAACATTCCACTAAGCGTGTTGTTTTGTCTTCCATCATTGTTAATATCGCTAATGATTCAGATTATTATTTAACTTACTTTATGTTTATTTCGGGAAAAAGGCATATTGATAAATTTTAATTTTGGCAAAATGCTTAGAAGTTTTCTCTGGTTACGAAACAAGGCATTAATTTCAAAAATATCATTCTTAATTTATTTTTTATCATTCTGATTAGAACTTCTCAAAATGAGCTGCGTAAATTTTAATTTTGTCACTAATTATTTTGATTAAAAATGGCTGAAGTGCTTATTAAAAATATTTCTTTTTTACCGTTCTTCAAAAATGTATTATTATTTTTTTTAAATATTAAATTTTTAATAATGTATAAAATAAGATAACATTTTTTTTTTACTTTTACTAAGTGCATTTTTTTTTTGATATTTTGCTTTCCTGTTTAGGAAAATGGAAGTCCCTATTAGTAATATAGCATCATTTTAAGTTATGTATAAAAACAATTCCTAAACTTTAATTATTAATTAATTTTTCCTTAATATATTTAAGTACAGGAATATTTTCAAATTGAGCATTGAAGCTAAAAGGAAATAATTGGATTTACTTGTATATAATTATAGTAAGTCTAAGCCTTTAATCAAGTGTTAACCTTTGTTAAATGAATATAAGCTCCTATAATTTAATTCCCACTACCTTAATAGATTTGTAACTTAATTTATCTTAGGTTGATAATTTAGTTGTTGGGGGAGCTTATTGTCAAAAAATAAATATGATAAAAAAAATTAAATATTCAAGAAAGGAAAAAGCCATTACCATCTTTATGATTAGAATTTTAAAAACCACACCTTTTTTTTTCAAATAGCATCTTAAGAATTGTATGCAGATTTTCTAAAGTATTGTTCATCAGAAAATGGTAATAAATGTTTTTAAAAAGCTGATATATGTAAAATGAACACAGTTGGATCATTTTCTATGTTTTCTTTTCATTCAAAGAAATTAACCGTACTTAGAAATTTAACTTATTTTAACATAGCCATACACTTTCTGTTTCAGATAACTTATTAATTTTAGTAGTTTTAAAAGTAATATTTTAGATAACCACCTTCTTTTAGAAACAAACTACTCATGATTTGAACCAAAATGCCTTAAAAAACTTTTACATGAATAAAGCAGTTTCGTCATATTTTTTAAACATTCTTGTAACGGGGAAGAAGTCAATTAAAAAATATATTTATCATAGTGTTAATAATTCTTTAGGTAATTTAGATAACTTTTAGGATTTAAAAATGGTTATATAATGCAAAACTAATTAGATCTGTGTAGAACATCCACTTTGTGAGCATTTTGCTAATATATGTAATAAGTTAATCTCTTGAGGAGTATTATAATTTCTAAGAAACTCGTTACCTTCAAAAAGGTAATAAAATAACAGTTTTATACAATTTTTTAAATACTTTAAGCGAAAATAAACCCTTAGCCATATCATATATACTTGAGCCATATTTGTAACGTGCAATAAATTTATATAAATCCATCTAACCATTTTTTTTTCTCAAAAGAGGATACAAACACAACAAAGACATTTATAGCGAAAATTAAAAAATTTACAGATTAAGATATACTCACACAGTTGTAATTAATATAATGTCATTAAGCTATCCTTATGATTAATTGAATTAAATTTATTCGGAGAAAACTCTATATTGAGACTAATAAACGATTATATTTACAAATAAAAAACACTATTTGATGTTGAAAATCATTGTATCACATATTTAATATTAAAGCTTCCATACTATGAGGGGTCAAGCCCAAACTGATTTTAAATCTGTATTGGATGAAGAGCAATTCAGATTAGTTCCATTCAAACTAAAAATTTATGTGTCTATCAACTTTGAGACAAGCGTCATGAGTGATACCCCAACTATTTAAATTCTAGAACTGTAAAATAGGTGACATATCGGATGAATATGTGACAGTAAAAAATATTTTTGGTCGAAAAGAATATTGCTTCTCGGAGAAGCGTTGAAAAAAAGTATGACTTCAGGATTCAGACCTTCTCTGATATACCTATTGCCGTTTAGGTTACATAAAAGTTTTAAGAGTTTGGACATTAGCCTGGTGTGGTTTGCAGAATAGAGTGCCAGCTCAGGTGTCATCCTTGACACTTGATTTAGATTTAAAAGTACGAAGTCCTGTCACCAATAATCTTAATTACTTATGAACCGGATCGTCCATGATATTCGATAATTTCAGAAATCATGACGTTTGACGATCGTTCGGTATAACGTTGGATAACACACACCATAAGGTGGTGCTTATCGTAGAATGAGCAACGTTAATGCAGCTATCTCTGTAAACAAATGAAAGAGAGATTCATTTGACGATATAGTTTAAAGCTAATAGGCGTGGTAGTGACTGTGTCGATAACTCCATGGGGAAGGAGAATCGTGTACAAAATGAGGGGAACCTTGAACACACACAAAAGAATTGCTGTACGTTGTCCGCGATGCAGCAAATGAATAGTTGGAGTAGCAGTGACATACTTGCAGTTCCCTACAACAATTATTTTATGTCCTGTCTACTATCACAAGGATGTGAGCGGAGGTTTTCGACATCCCGTGTTTCATCTTTTACCGTCGATTTCCGAATTTCGATATCGTCCTGTTTTCTTGAGTCTACTACTTCTACACTAAAATCACTGATGAGATATGGCATTGTAAGCTTTACTGTTGAAAACCAAGGAAGATTAATTACTAGACATTTTATAACCTCGTAACTGTAATTTTCTAAGAAGCGAGTAATTGTAATTTCCTAAGGGACTGTATGTTATTAGAACTGACAAATATCTATGGCCCTGTATAAAAACAACTAAATCAGTAGCTTAGAGAAAACTGCTCAGTTTAACCTGGCATTTCACGCGCAGAGTATGTCGTACCCTCCACATCTAACCTTTTTCAACACTCCTTTTAAACCATTTTTGGAAAATTGCTATTTTCTCGTGTAGCTGACTTTAAGGTCCTATCCTTTGAGGAGCCTTAGGTTGTAGTTGATATCTAAATATATATTTTTGGATACCGACTCTTCAGGTCTGTCATACCCAGGGCGTGAATCACCGTTACAGTTCTGAATGCATGAGCACGTTTTAAATCTTCCTTTTCTATAGCGTATTATTGTAGCTATGATGAAGACATGTGATATTTAAGTAACTTAATAGATACGGTATTCAATAAATATAGTACAACAGAGTATTTTCAGATGAAGAAATTCTCTTCGCAATTATAATGAGAAATAATCCTATGATGAAGAATGTAACAGCTAGTATGATTCCTCCACTGAAATCGATCCAGATTTAGAAGAGGGAGATACTGTTGAAAATAAAACATTTGAGAAGAACATAATTTTAATGGAGACATCTGGTACACCTCTTAACCACTTTCAGATGAACCTATAAAAAACTATAGCTGGAACAATAAGAGAAAATTAAAAAAAAGAAATTCCAAAATTTTTGAATTTAAAGAATAGAGAACTTTACTCCTGAATGTTTAGTTTTAAAAAGAGACAGATTAAAAAAAATGTAAGATCCAGTGAAAACATCGCATTTACGCACGACGGGTCCTTCATGATGTCACAGGATTTACAAATAGTAGTGTATAGTTTTATAAAACAAAAATATGATTGTGAGAATGGTTTTTTTTACTGAAATAGAATTTAATATTTATGTTCTGTAACAAAACTCTGAGAAAATTAAATCGATGTTTACTCAAAAGTTTCGCTATATCAGATAAAACTAAAGACCAATGTTGCAATTAAATATTTGGAAAAAACTTGTAGCAAGACATTAATTTCCTTATTACTTTTGCAAGTTTACAGACATTTAATAAGAAATAAATAAAATTGCAAAGGATTGCTAGGATTTTTATTTCATGTAAAATCCAGCGTATAAAACGCGCTTTTAGTATAAAATATAAGATCAAAATTTACAGGTGTGCGTTATATGCCGGGTATAAAAATGATAGCTTTAAAATAAAAAAAAATTTAAAAAAAAAACAAATTTTTAATTCAAAACACTGACTTACAAAATACAAACCGAATAAATCAACGTTTAATAAAGCGACATTCACAAGTACTATATACAACTATTTTAACTCAAATTAATACATTAAACATGTGTAGTTTACGAAACCCTTATTGTCTCTTTAATAAAAAACATTTTATACCTAAAACACCAAGGAACTCAAGCATTTAATGCTGGTTAATAAAATTTTTATATTGTCTAATTTAAATTAGACAAGCGAAGAGATTGCATATATTTTTACTAGTAATCAAAGCAAATAAAATAACAACATCAAAGTGTGGAATGTTAATGTAATTAAACTGAAAAACGGAAACTTAAAATAAGTCTCTTCTACGAAAGAAATAATAGTATAGTATAAATATATTCCTGTTAGAGAATTTTCAAAATGCAATAGCAAAAGCGTATCAAATTAAAAATATTTATTTTCTATTTTACATTAAATATATTGTTTTTCTCAGCAATTAAAAAACTCAATAAGACTATAATGATTATGTGGCATTAATTATTCATTGAAATTACGTAATTTCAATTAGTTTAAAACATTAAAAATATGCTACAAATAACCAAACTAATTTCATGCATTCCAAAATTATTTAAAACCATCAACTTTTTTGACTACCTAGAAATTCAATTAAAATATAATATATTTTTATCCTTTACTGAGATCAACCAATATCACAATATTAAAATAATATTTAAATTCAAATTTACAATTATTAATGAAACATTCTTCAATCCAAACAAAATTTGTGCAACCTGAACAACGTTTCAACAATTGAGTATGTTTTTTAACGCAAATCCCCTAATCTCAATTAGAAAATTAGCTTGGTGTATTTCCACGAGTAAACAAATCACATTAAGTGTAAGCTAAAAGGATCAAAAGTTGGGAACTTAGAGGTTAATCCAATTGAAATATGACGAATTATTTCTCTTTACGAGAACAACAATCACTGAGAGATGTTTAGTTTCTCAATGCACCTTCATGTCATTAGTCCAAAAGCAGTTCAACTAATCACATTAAATGGTGCTTTGACTAATTAATTTCTTACGAACATCAAAGCAGAAATAGTGGGGGATGGAAAGTCGGACGTCTTCGATTTGGCAGCCTGACCCCTCTCTGCTACCCCCAAATGGATTCCAACAATCGAATTATATGACTAAAAGTCCGTAAATGGGATGCATTCCCAGGTACAAGCATCTGAAGCATTGTAGCTTTAGTATCTGACCTGAACAGAATGCTTAGTAGTGGTTCTGAATTAGTGATGATAAAGGGAGTTCTGGACGTAGAGGATTTAGAGATGAGTGTACTTTATCCCCTGATATAATCAATGCAACGGTACAAGCTACTTTCTAAAACACTCAGTATTAATAAACTGGATGCAACGTTGCTAATGTGGTAAAAGTATGTGTTGTCAATGTTGGGAGATTTAGATATATTAACAGTACACTTGGGTATTTATTATAAGGTGAAAGTAGGTCACGTTTGATTAATATTTATTTAACGGTTTTCTATCAACCGTGTTATTGCCCTTTACCGAATGTTATAATTATGTGCTACTTTCTAAATTAAGAGGGCAATGTCTTCTGAAATGAGAATTTGAGATTTTTTTTGTGTACGATTGACAGCCAAAAGATTTATTAATAGAAATGTGTTTTATTTCTTTCATAAAAGTAAGAAGCTTTTAAGACAGTGTGTAATTTAGGTGCTTCCTTCCTTCTTAACACAAAGAAATTTGCAATTTTTTTAAACTTCTTTTTAAGCCTTTTTTTTCACGCGAGACAATTCTGTAACTACTTGTAAGTTATACTGATGATTACCTTTCTAGAAAATTTAAATGCTATTTGTAAAATTCAAAATTCGAACTAAAAACACACTCTCTTTAATTTCGAAATAGTGAGTGCTTATTAACGACGCTACACGATAGTTATTGGTGACCGATCTATTAATTTTGAACAACGGTCAAGTGACGAAGACGTCACCTCAGCGGGTAACCCTCTCTCTAATAAGACCACCTGGAGGACTTTGAGCTACGACAATTTCAAGGTGCATTACATCTTCTAGACCAGGGGTACTCAACCTATTTTCCCGCCGGGCCGCATACACATAACAGGTTGTAACGGGTCTATCCGAGTTCTTTCTACTTATAGTCCTCTTGGGGGATAATGGATCCTTGAAAGTTATTCTATTGAAAACTTTCCTCCGAAGAAAAAGATGTGATTATGCACATCAACGCTTGTATATATAGATTGTGATATCCCCCCCTTCGAAGAATATCTCTCGAAAAATCAGCGTGAGCTAGAGGCGTAGGATTAACGAAAGAACTAGAAGGAAACATAATCTTAATACATATTTATTAAGATTTTCAACTTAAACTTCTAACAAATTAAATTATAATAATTAATGTGAGAGAATCTACGATGGCAAAATACGCAATACACAATATATATAGATAATAACGACTTAATCTAACTCGGACCACTATCAATAACTGAACCGCCTAAATTCAATTCTAATACAATCACTGATTCTAATATTGGATAGTCAATCCTACCTTGTTGCAGTCTGAAGAACCAATCATTAATATTCTTAAAAGGCAATCTTGTATCTACTTGTGTTCACTGGTATTCACCTTGGTTCTCAATAAGTTTATCAATTATAACATATAATCCCCGCCCCGTAACGCTATTAAAACTTGAACCACAAACTATATTAACATTTCTCTACTTCCCATCAACTGCCACAAATTGCTATACATTGCCCTCTCACTTACTCTAGGTTCCGATATTTAAAAGCTTGTTAATTTGCATCTTTCATTCACACTTCACTTCTTGGATTTAGTTGGAAAAGAGTTGCCATTAATTCTAGCCCAAAGAACCCAAAGGACATGTTAAAGAAAAGACGCGTGAGCCCGTCACAAGATTAACTTTCAAGTTTGAACACAGTGAGGTTAGACTGCTAAAGATTAGCAGTAATTGATTAACGTGAAGCTAGGCGAGAGCACTTCGTAGCTTATTTGATTAATTAATATTAAGATTTACGATTTAGTCAATTAATAGTAGATAAGGTCGATTTAAATTAAAAAAGTGTATTGCCTGGACGTAAATGATCCGATTTATTTCTTTATTCTTCGAGTATCTCGCCTGCTTCGCTATTGCTTCTATACTTAACAATTGGTGCATTTCTTAGTGTGGGTTGTTGAATTTGTCTCTTTGTTGAGAATTGTTAATAAATAGAGTTGCATTGACTATGGCTAATCTTCCTTCTGACCCTCTCACACTAATAAATTATTCCATAATAAACGATAATTATTCCACTAATAATAAATTCCATTACAAGGTATTTCACGCAGGTCGCAGACGCATGACATGCATTTCACGCGACCTACAGCATGCGGATAACGGAATAAACACACTATAAGACCAACGCATCATTGGACTAAGCAAAATTCATCAAAATATTAAAGCCCAGTTTTAATTTTGCCTTATTAACACTTTTCGATCAAATATACAAATTAAATTTTTATTTGTAAGTATTTTTTACTGAGTTATGCAATAATTTCAATTTTCTTTCATCTATGACCAAGACTCTTGCTTACATTCTACTATTAGTAATAGCAAAATTGATATATTTGATTGCTTGACAGATAGAATTTCTCGCTAAGTTTTTAGTTAATTGTTCTCCAGTAATTGAATTTCTTAGTGCAATGGGCTCTGACCAGGCCACTCAGAAAATGCTGGTGGGCCACATGTGGGTAGGTTGAGTATCGGTGCTCTAGACGGTGGGTCTTTATAGACACTAAGTATTAAACTCCTGTCATGACAGCCACAAGCTCGTGAACATGACCACTAGATTACAGCAGCATCTCACTTTCATAAAAAATTAATAACATAGAAAAACAAATACCATTAAAAAGGCTTTATTACTATATATTAAAGTAATTTAAGAACTTTATTTCACAATATTGTCAATTAGTAATAATATATCAAATTTAAAAAAAATAACAAAAGACTGAATAAACTAACTTTTTAAAAAATTTTCACACAAAATATACTTGAACGCTTATTTAAAAAATAAACGTTTTACCATATAAACTTATGCTGTACTTGATAGTAAGTTGCTTAGTGATTTGACTAGAATAATAAGTAGAAATTCCATATTGATATAATAATTGCGTTTTTGGAATAACAATTTGATATTTTCACATTTCAAATTATTTTAATTTATAAACAAATTTAATAACTGAATGTATGCCATCGTGAAAGATAATTTAGTTATGTATCTCAATAAGAGATATGCAAATTATCTACATTAACCTCTTAACTGCCGATTAGAAGTTACGCAATTCGCTCCCCAGTGTACACGTATGTGGTGTATTGGAGGAGAAAAGAAAAGGCACACATAAGCAATTTTTTCCCTGAAGTATGGAAATAATTCACAAACACTGTCACTGTTGTATTTCAATAGTGTTACTGATAGCGGGACAAAGAAAACAATCGTATTTCAAGAAGACGCATATATGCGTCCGGGACACTTAACGCAACGGTTGAGCGATATGTATTTTTACGCCAGTAACATTAAAAAAGATAAAATCAAATTAATCACTCGTTTCCTATTTTTCAATTTAGAAAAACGCAAATAACTATATTAACTTTCGAGAAATGTATTAAAGACATGTATGTGTATCTTTATATCACTTCTTACCCTATGTTTACATAATTAATATATTATTCGGTTTGTAACACGTTCACATAAATGTATTGAAATAAGTCATCAATATTTAAAGGCGAATACAACTGTGAGCATTCCTTTAAAATATCATCGAATTCGCGATACAATCTTTTTATAAAACTCAACAAAATAATCTAAATACAATCCACGAAACTAGTTTGGGAAGGAACTAGATCTAATCCAGAATGAAAGTCCATTTCATCACCGTAAACGATAAGTAATGGACCTTCCTTTCCTCCGCTAGTCTGCCCTAAACATGTCAGGGAAACTTTCGTAATTTACAAATTTCATTCCTTTACAGTCCTAGTCGCTCATATCTAATTTTATTTCACTTTCAAATGCAATTTTATTCTGCAGTCTCTTTCTCTCAGGTTACCATCTTCAGTAAAGGAGTCGGGAGTTTCAATTTCTAATCTTTGAAATTTTATTCATTCTAGAGAATGAAATGGAATATGGAAGAACCTTACGCTTAGTTCTCTTTCGCGTCACATTAGCTTCTTGGGGAGTGAATGATTTTCCACAACCAAGATTGTTTTAATGTGGAATATTATTTATATGGCATTCTTAAAATTTTCGATTATAATGTTTATTTGTTAACACTATTTTTATTAGCTGGTTAATTTGAATAATAAAACATTGAGGAAAAAGAAAATTGGAAAGTTCAAATAAAACTAAGGAAATTTCAAGAAGCTAACTATTTATAGGTATTTAACTAATATAATTTGGTTAAGCTAACTATATATAATTATTTATTCTATTTTTCAAAATCTTTTCAACACAATGGATGAAAATTTAAACTAATTTTGTTTATGTGGTGAATAGACTTAAATTCCTAAATTTTCATCTTCCCACCGAGTTACACAAAAAAAAACTTTGAAAAAAAAATATCTTCTGTTTGAAATCTAATACAATAAAGGTAACAAAATTATTTTTAACTATTTGAATAGTTGAACGGGAAGAATGAAAATATTATTCACACATGAATTTTAAACTGGTACGAAGCTATTGAAACACTAACTATAAATAATTTAATAACTTGCTTTTTGCACTCTTATTTAAATGCAATGACGTTACGATAAAATTAGTATTTGTACCACTTTTACCACAAAATAGATATAAATGGAATTTAAAAAAGATTTAAAAATTAATTATTAAAAGAGAAAAATATTATAGAAACACGAGTGCAAAACAGGAAAGGACGACACTTTTCAAAATGTTAAATTTAAATAATGATGTAGGGTTAATTAAAGATTTTTAGTTAGCGTTAAAGCTCATGAATATTTTATGAAGTTAAAGGTAATTTGTATATTTGTAAGTTATGTTCGTGTCTTAAATTTTTAGGGGATAGTTATTTTATACATTTATTTCCAATTTTTTTATGCTGATTCTCTTATATAACTGTTCATTACTTTTTATCTACAAAAAAATTGAATTTTAAATAAATTACATCATACTTGAAATTTTTAAAGTATATATTAAAGATATATATTTATAATCTCATAATAAATGTTTTTATGCTAGTAAATTAATATTATTTTATTTTATTTCATTGATTAATATAATAAAACGTAGATATATAAATAGCTATTGAATACTTCAAAGTGTAGGCAATTTTTATTTATTTACTAATAAATATTTCATGAAAATGTTTGCATATTGAAGAGTTTAAAGTAATAATAATAAATATGTTAATTTTAAGTATTAATATATTAATTATTCTTAAAAATAAAATGATAAAATATTTAAAATGAATAAATTAAATCCGGAGAGCTGAGCTTTTTTAAGTAGGAATTATTTAGCTTCTCAATCATCTAATATAAAACTAAAATAATTGGAGATTAATTATGAAATTGATTCTTGAATGATTATTTCGTTAAGTTTAAGAACTTTTTGAAGAGTAAGAATAAGCATATTCTGTCAATATGTTTAAATTTTAAAATATAAAGCAATGAATGGAAGTTTTTCTTTAGTACATTACAAATATTTCGTATCCATTGCAATGTAAAACTGATTTATTTTATACATGTATAATGAATATTTACAAGTAATTCTCGTATTTCATATTTTAATTCTCAGTGGTAAAAAATGAATGGTTAGCATAAATTTCGCTAAAATTTCATCTCGGTTTCGTTGTGTAAATTTAAAACAACAAACCAAAAGAACTGAAAAATATTATTTTATACTCGAAAGGAAATAATATATGCTTCTCCTTTATGACCAGCAGTTTAAAATGAGTAAATTCAATTTAATTAACATTTTTACATACATTCAGTTTCTTACTAAAATTAAGAATGCTGAATTTCAATTTTTCCTGATAATCATCCAAAATATTGAGAAATGCCTTTGTTTTTTTACAGAAAATTGCGTGCAGAGGTTTATGTACAATTTTATATGCTTAAGTGTTTACAATACCAAACTATTCAAGTTAACAATAAAAATTTTAATTAACTTATACGTAGAACTAGCAAATAATGTCTTTCCCTCACATCTTCATTATAATATACTTTCATAAAATAAGTGTTTTAGTGAGGTTAAATTTTCCCTCTCAGTTAGCAGGGCAGGAAAAGGGATAGAGTAATACTGGATGCCCATACTTAGTTATTAAAATGACGTTAATAGTTTAATATATACATTCTAAATACGTATATTATCTGATATAAATGGTTGCAAATTTCATTCTCAGCTATTTTTTCTTTATTAAAAAAAGTATGACAAATAAAAAAAACGGAAAAAATGGTTTTCTTACCATAATTCAGATTTAAAAGCATATATTTCCATTGCTGTTTGTTTCAATATTTAAGAACTGTATTCAGTTTTATGACACAAGTATTTGAAATAAAGCTGAAATTAGTAGAAACAAAATTAGTGCTTTCAAATAAATATCAAACTTTGGTTATCACTCCTACCATGAAAATTAAACAAGTCGATTACAAATTTATTTTTATTTTACTTTTGTTTAATATTTTTTATCTATTTAGAGAAATATAGTTCCTATTTAACATTTTTTGGGAATTTTTAATACAATTTTTCACCTGTCAATTTGACAGCTTTTAAATTCGGAGGCACAAACACAGCAATCGCATTATTTGCTAAGCATCAAGTTTACAAACATATTTTCGAGAGAGAAAAAAGTGAACGATATTAGCCTTACTCAGAAATATAATTGTTAAAAGGCATCTAATTACCTACTTTTGAGTTTTTAAATGCATAAAATAGTATTAATGAACAATTTTCAAATTTTTAGATTTAAAGCCTTTTTGAACATGGTTTTTCTTTTATAAATGATTTGATTTTAAATGTATAAAAAAAATTCACAACCTTGAATGAAATTTTAGGCATAACACTTATCTGAAAGGTATAGATAGATATATAGAGCATAACAATTAACTGAAAGTGTAAATAATTTTTAAATATGAATTAAAACTGCTTATTTTGACAAGAAAAATTAACATGCTTATGGGGTTATTTCAATAATTATATTTTTTGTGTTGTATAATTAAAATAAACAATAAAAAAGTACATAAAAGGGGCAGGTTTTAAAATATTTTAAAAAATTTATTTGTTTAATTTATTTTTAGTTAATTTAAAATTATTTAATTAAATATTTTCACAAGAACTTGGAGGAGGATTAAATTCCTCTTGATGATATTGACCTTGATAAAATATAAAAATATGATATTTGTTATCAATTGTCACTTTCAGTGCTAGCAATCTAATAAAAAAAATTAAACATTTAACTTATAATATTTTAATGTACTATAAAAATTATGTAATTTTGAAAAGATATGAGTAATAAAAAAAGCACACAAAAAATATAAACATTAATGTATGGGTGTTATTTTCTTCCACAGCTCAAAAAATTACCCCCGAGTTTAAGATATTTAAAGAAAAGTAATGATCAAATGGTTTCTGAAAAAAAATTTATAAATTAATTATTCTAAAACTTGGAATTTATTGTCATATTCCTTTTATTATTATTACTATTAATTTAGGAAAGGATAAATGGTCTGTACACACTTGAGTTCTACAATTGTTTTATTACTAGATAGAAGATAAAT
Organism: Trichonephila clavipes; assembly: GCA_019973935.1. NCBI lineage: Eukaryota > Metazoa > Arthropoda > Arachnida > Araneae > Nephilidae > Trichonephila > Trichonephila clavipes. Next base: position 676,732 of record BMAU01003312.1, on the reverse strand, counting down.
TAATTACTTCCCTATCTCCAAAAAATGTGTAGGATAACAGAATCACGTGACAAGAAGATCAATCTTGTTTCCCCGTTACATCCTTAAACAAACACGAAATGGAACTTCTGATAGAAAATAACTGAAAAACCCTTTTCAATATCAGCTGGACGAATAAAAGTATCTAACGTAAATAAACGTAAAATAGGAAAATAAATTCTAACACTGACTTCCCTAAACGAGTAAACACGCAATGTCACGATAATGTCAGCGAAAAAATCCAATTGTGGTCGGTCATCATTTATCGTTGTGGAGATAAAGCCAAAATAAAGCATCTGGAATGTTTAACAACTGAATATATTATGCGGAGGGCAGATAAAATAAAGCAGACATACATATTTCGAATTCGTGGCTCCTTGCATTTATGAGCAAGACATCGACGGAATCGAAAGTATGGTAGCATTGTGACAGTGGGTGAAATTCTCTTTGACGAGATGGCTGCAGTGGACGCGTTGTGAGAAAACGGAATTTCTCTTCCCCTGTTCTTATTTATTATTTTCTTGAGCTTCTGAATATTTCATTTCCAATCAAACATCGCTGTCAGTCTCACCTTTCTCGTCTTCTCTCAACCCTTTTTTTTTCTATCCAACCTCTCTCTCGCTCTCACTCTCTCTTCGCTGGAAAAATACTCTTTTGCGGTTTCCAGAAAACGAGGGAAAAAATGTTGTCCCACATCATGAAAAGGGGTCGGGATAAAACCAAAAGGGGATTAAGTAGGGCTGCTATGGGAATAATGCTTTGATATAACGTGATTTTAAGTCATTCTAAATTAAATTACTCAATAAAAAGGTGTATCATAGGAAGAAAGCGCTAGAACTATAGGAAGTGAGATGTTAGTGAATTGTAATTCAGAATTCGTACAAAATAAATGTAATTTATACATAAAAGAAAAATAAAAAATAATAACTAACAAACATAGTTGAAATTGGAGAATCTCGGATTGTTTTCAGTAAAATTCCGTGGCATATACTTTATAATAGTATAATTCATCTTAAATTGGGCAACACAACAAATGAAATTTCATTTAATCTATATGTATTTTAAAAATATTATTTAGTTTTTACATACTTTCACATGAAACTTAAGAACTAGTCAGGTAATATAATTGCAAAAGCTTATAAAGCAGAGTATTTACTTATAATTTTGTTTTAAAAAAATACATGCTTAGAAGATTAGGTAAACCAAAATATAAAAAAAACATTTATGTTAAAAAATGTATATTTTAATATATTTATTTGCCATTATATATTATTTCGATAAAATGCAGGAATTAGAAAATACAGTCTGTAGCTTCAAGTCAACTTATTAAGTACATTAGAAGCTTAGAAAATGTTTTATATTAGTGCATCTAAATGCTTTTCATACAGATAAGTTCTTTTTCTGTTTATTTTTATCCGTAATTCTTCTATAAAAGAAAATAAAAATCTGAATAAAATTCTAAATATACGTTTAAAATTTTAAAATCGCTGAATTAAATTTAAACAAATTTAAGACGTAAAATGGATTTTGTTATTTATTTTATTTAAATGCATCCTACTTATTATCGTCTTTCACTTTTATTAAAATAAGTCTCAACTGATTCCTTATCATGATACTATATTGTGTTGTTACTTATTCCACCTGATAGACAGTAACATCGGATCAAAGTCTACGAAATTCATCACGGTCTTAGCTTTGAGCACCATGCAGTGACAGTACGATTTTGCTCTGTTCCTCCCCAATTTTGAGGGAAAATACCTGGGAGTGGTCAGGGGCCTTCCACTTCTCTTCCCCTTCCACCATCCTCAGGAGAAGACGTCTATTTAAAGTACATCAATGCGGTAAAGGCACTATACATTTATAAACATCCCTGCCTTCTCTGGGAATCGAACCCAGTCCTTACGGCACCGCAGTCAGCGTTACTAAGCACTGTTTCGGATGGGCAGATCCTATTGTAAGTCCCACTCATGTCTTTATGTTTAATGCCCTTTTTCAAATGTTTCTTCATTTATTTATTTTCTATTTTTGTAAGATTTTTTTCTTTCTAAGATATAAGACTACTACATACTTTACGCAGATGTAGAAGAGATTTTCTTGAACAGCGTTCGTAAATGGTGATGGCTAAGATACAACGAACTCATAGTCAGCGTTATTTTTTTATCGAGTCCTGGCACCATTAAAGACCACCTTGACTGTGAGTCAAAATTTTAAATCCATCGTCCATTGTCTCTGATTTGCTAATAAACAATTATCCATTCTACTTTAAACCTATCTATAAAAACTCTAGAAAAAAACATTTTGTTGATTATATCTATTTTCCAATACTTTCATGTATAGAGTATTTTAAGAAAATTCTGTAGTAAAGAGAAAAACACACAAAATTGATACTTTACACAAACACTGTGTGTGTAGGGAGGTCTATTTTCATAAGACTTATACAAAAATATCATCATCAAAAATATTCAATTTTAAAACTTACACAAATTGCTAACATTAAAATTATTACTATTCATAAAGTGCTACTACTCATAAAAATGTTACTATTCATAGAAATGTTACACTATTGATCAAAATTATTATTTATTTGAATACACATCAAAATTCATTTTATATTTTAGGTATTGTACTGCTTAAAAATTTATTGTAGCGTCATAATACAGGCAATTTGTCATTAAATTAAAATTAAAGAAAAATATCCGATCTTTATGCCCAGGCATAGTAAAAACTCATATGGCTCTACGCTTCACTGAGCCGTTATAGCTATATTTACATCAATTTTTACAGAATAAAGAAAATTGGACTAATACCTTAAAAATAAACTTTTATTTTTATTAAATCACCTACTTTAAAACAATATAAATAATTTTCTTTCGAATAATTTTCTTCTTTTATCTTAGGTATTCAACTAGGTTGAAAAAGTACTTTTTATGTGTTTGATGCTTGGTGTTGTTTGGGTCATTAGGTAAAAAAGAAAATTATTATTGAGAAAGAAGGACTAATACATAAAACTAGAGAGTTTTTTAAGATCTTTTTATAGCATTTACTTCATCTAACTAATAAAAATATTTTTTAATTCGTTTTTTGAAGAATGAACTTTTCATGATAATTTGTGCACGAAAAACGAGATATCTTCTAAATAATTCATTCAAATGTAATGAAATTTATAACATATATGCTATGAGCCTATCACAGTGTAAAAAACTGCAGGCTTTAAGACAGCTATATTTAATCTCATTTTACAGCCATTTTTAGCTTAGAACATGCAGTAATTTTGACGAAAAATCATGACTATCAAATTTAAATGCTAATAAAATATTTATTTCTTAAACTATTTTTTATCCCGCGGTCTGTAACATTTCAGAGGGATCAAGAAGTATATCAATGACGTTAAAATTGCATAATGTGCAATTTATTTTTATTTATCTCGTTTTTCTTAACTTAAAAAAATTTTGCTAAATTTTCCTAAAATTAATTTGTTTCTCAAAAAAAAGGGCGATACATGTTAGTTATTTAATAGTAATTACTTTTTAAGCCTATTTATGTTCTTTAAAACAATAAAAATTATTCAGAAAATCAAATTTTGAAAACTTTATCTCCGAACCAAGTCGGATACCTTAACTTTTCATAACCGAAACAGTATTCTATCACCGTTTTCATGAAATTAAATACTTTGTTACTACAACAGAATTTTTCGTCATGATTCATTTCGTTCTTTCCAAGTTTATGAACAATGCATTAGCTATCGAATGTCTTACGTTGGAAGAATCATGGGATTGCACCTTGAAATTACTAATTAAAATTCGCGAACCGTCCCCCGAAGTCTCCAAATGCAAGATTTTTGCAGCCTGAAACGGTGAAGAGGTTCACAGATAATAAGAACTGTCACTCTCAGCTCATGACAGAAGGACAGTGGACTAGTCATGGAAAAAGCGTTTCGTCTATATACCCCACATGCAGCCAATATTCCAGCAATGAATGGTCGGTGAAGTTCTTCTGACGTACTTTCTTTTATTTCGGAATTCAGATAAAGAACTTCAAAAGTGTGTTGGAAAATTGCTTTTTTTCGTTTCCGCATACATATTTTATCCTTCATTTACTGACGGAAATGGAAGCAAAAGCAGCGGGATTGAAGAAAATGTTTTACTTTATACAATAGACTTTTAAATGAAAAGAGAAGTCTGAAATATACTGTTGCGGAGAACTATATAAAAAAAACCTAGATGGGTCTGATGTATTTTAAATTCAATATTTAGATTATTTATATTTCCCTCAATATTTAAAAGCTGCAACGTTGTAGAGTTTTGTTGCGCGTTGTTGATTTTCTCTACATTGTATGATGTGAGTGAAATGTTATTTGATGACGAAACTTAAAAATACAAACAAAGAATTAATGATCGAATATATAATCTAAATATTATCGCAAAATACTGAATTAATGTTTATTATTTTATAACAAATTAGTTTTAGATTTAACATTTAACACACACAAGGTATATTTTAAAAATTTTATTTTATTATTTACCAAAGTGCAGCTTTTCCAAAATGTGATATATAGTTAACACATCTAACTTACATAGTATAGTATATTTACTAAATTAAAAGTATCTAGATTTAACAGAATATTATTTTATTTAACCCGCGGTCACTCACTCCTGTTTTTGCTACCGTCGTTACTCGCGGGGTGTAGAGAACACCCCAAACTTTTAACACGTGTATTTAATTATGAAAATAAAATTAAGTCATTATGTTGCATATTTATAAAGTACAAGATGTTTTTTGTATTATACAAATAAAATTATTAAATTAATTGCATACAAATGAGACTCTCATTAATTTAAACTAAACAAAATTTTCATTTTAAAACACATAAATTTTATAATTTTTCATAAACCAGTAAAACGTATTTGCCAGTAATAAATATACCTTTTAATTAATGAGATAATGGTTGTAGAAAGTAGAAAAATAATATTTTAATCATTTTACAAACATTCAGAGCAGACTGTATACATATGCTCAACTTCTCGCGGGAGTTCTCAGCCCCCCCATATAATCTTTTGAAGGTCATTGCATTCCAATCGTTCGAGAAAGAAGGATTGCATCAGGCCTGAAGGTTCAATGACCTAAAATGTGCAGCTGCAGAAAAAATTGTGGTTCTACGCATTATTTTTAGAATCATGGGAGGATTGTCTTGTTGCTGGGGTGTACAGAACACCCCGCGCGAGTTATCACGGGTTAAGAAAGTGGAAAGTAATTTTTAATATCGTTATCAAATGATTTTAATTTTTAATGACATCGCATTTTTAGTGACGTCGCATTCTAAAGCAAAATGGTAACGGACTTCATACCTTTGAACCAAGGTCCAGTTAGAGGATGACACCAGAGATAACACTAAACTTTCTAGCTCCAAATTTCCTCACCATGCTAACAGGAGGATTTTAAACTACGTACGCCCCTCTACACTGAGGGTTTTCAGTGGCATCAAGAACTCGTTATTCGACAACCTAAGTTACTTTATGTACTTGGCTACTGTAGCATTAGTATCGTTATTTCACTATACACAAATTTATATTATAATTATCAAGAATTTTCTTTAGCATCTCCTTCAATGATTCAACACAGTCATGAATGGGCCCTGGCCTTCTCCAGGCATCTCTACTTTTGGCAACTGTTTTCTGGTTTTTAACCTTTAAAAAAATTAAGATCTTTTCCGATACAATCAGTCTATCTTAGCGGGGGTCTCAACCGAAGTCTATTTCCCATGGGCTTTTCCAGAAATACTGTCTTGCAGCAACGGTCTTCATTGATTCTAACTAGATAACCAGCCCCTTTAAATCCATAATTTGATGGACTATCCAATATCAGATTGTTTGTAACATTCATAGGATTCTAAATTAGATCTTCTCCATATTATGAATTTTATCGTGCACTTAATGTATAGTTTTGAATTGTAGTCAGTTTGTTAGTGTATGAAAATTTTATCACTGTACCATACAAAATCGCTCTTACATCTTTATGTTATGTAAGCGACTATTATAATATAGTTTCATCAGAGATTGCTACCTTACGTGTTACAAAAGCCTGTCTAAGTAAAAAAAATTCATAACAAAAGCATAAATTTGAAATAATTTCTTTTATCTAAAAGTTAGTCTATTTTAGAAAACATCCCCTCTTATTTAAAATAAATACATATATTTAGAAAAAAAGTATATCCTACATGTTTTTAGATATATGTAACTATCATAAAGTATATGAGGAAATAATATCATTGTAACTTCAAGTATTCATTGATTTTAATTTAATAAGGAAAATACGCATACAGTTTCAAATATATTATAACAAATAATGCAATGAAAAACAAGTAAAACCATGTGCTGTAATATTTCAATAGCAAATCATTGTGTGATCTTATTTTTTAATCACTAAAATTCTTCGAAAGGTAATTTAATTTCATATCGATCTTAGCTTATAATATCTTAAGTATTTTTTTGATTTCCTATGATAAGTAATAACATTAGCATGTAAAATCCATTGTTAGAAATTTGTTTATTTTTTCTTTACTTCTGACTGTTCGAAAACAGAACAATTCAGATAAAAACACGAGTTTATAAGAAAAGAAGTGAATTGAAATTCCCAACTTGAAGCATGTTTTTTGCTTATAACAACAAAATAAAAACTATCAGTCCCTACTGAATGTTATTTTTCAATTTTCACTTCTTACAGTTCAAGAATTTTCTGAACTCATGCACTACCTTTAAACATCTTGAAATGTTTACTTTTTTCTTACAAAACCGGAAAGAAAAAAGGCTGAAAAAATGTTCTCACGCTCACCTATCGTTGACACCCAAACTTATTACTGAGGAACAAAATAGTGTCCCCAGAGTTTTAAGAAAAGAGCATAAAAATGCAGGCGTAGCCGGAAGGCTCCAGAAAAAAGGAACTATCTATGTTTCACAGTAACTGACCCATGGGTCCCTCTTTTATTTTATCCCCACTAGTTCCTTGACTACTTCAAAAGGGAAGCTGGCCTCCAGGTAAAAATACTTCTTAGTGAAATGAAGCGGTGTAAGTCAATGTTTCGGATTATTTCCAATATTAAATCTTGCTAAAAGATCTTTGAAACATGTTTTAACTGTTTAAAAGATTTATCTACCTCTAACAGATTTCAAAACATTTTTGATCAATTCTTAAGAGAAATTAAGTTTAAGGGTTACGTAACTAAATATAAAAAATTATAAGTTTTAGTATATGCATAGTTAATTTTCCTTGCAGTAATCTAAGAAATTTGATAAGAATATTTTAAGAAGAATAAAGGTGTGATTTTTTTTTACAAAGAACTACACAGAATTAAGAACAAATACATAAATTTCTATATGAAACATGTTATCCTATCCATAATAAAACTTAGAAATTAAATGTTAAGTCATATTTTAGTCTATGAGGGTTTAAAATTCTCAATTTTGGAAATTGTAAGCTAAAGATTCTTTAAGTAATTATTAAAATCCATAGAATCCAAAACATTTGGAGCAAAAATACCACTATAGAACACGATTTCTTAAAAAACAATGAACATTATTAAAAGTAGTTGTCTTGTATGATATATATATATATATATGACAGGCCCCAGGCCTGCTGGTAAAATAAGGAGGGCATCATCTTCACAATATTCCTTTATTACGCTTTCATCATATATAATCTAACATGGCGGACCTTTTGCCGCGCAACCGGGTGTTACCAAATACAACATCTCAGCGAGGAGACACCAGCCAAGTCCTTCCTTAGTATGCGTTCGCCTTCGTCAGCGCTCGTTGCTCCTTTTAACAGGCTTGTTTACTCATAAATCCTTACGCGATGGTAAAGAGTTCGCTCTATTTTCATTTATTACTTCCTTAATTTTGAACCTAAACTTTTCAAACCTGACAAATTTCCCCCCCTCCGCTGAAGTCTGGCACAGCCAGATTGGCCAATTCTGACTGGCAAGTCCCCAGGGAAAAAAATTATATTTCAATTATATCAAATTCCCCAAATGAAATAAAAAATCTAGAAGATATAATAACTGTGTAAAAGAGTGGGCTGGTGAATCCTGACATGTACAAAAAAAATAGCAATAATGAGTAACAAAGTATCAAAAATTTGGTATAAAACTTTGTGTTACATAGAATTGTTTTCTGAAAAATATCACACATCTAATACTTCCACTATGACTATAATAATAATGAGGTTAATAACAAACAACATAAGATAAAGATAATTCACACTAGACATTCAAAAATATAGTAGTACTAAACATAACATAAGATCAAGTGGAATTCTCACTAAATGTGCACCAATAGTAAACAATGTTAATAAAGTGATAAATGTTGAAAAGTTACAAGCACTTCAAAATGGTATTGAATGTTGGAATAATGAGTACATAAATACATAGAAAGAATAGATATAGAGTAAATAACATGATTTTAGGAATAATGGTAAAGTAAATACATAAAAAGAATAGATATAAAATAAGTAATGGCAAAATGAGTTTAGGAGCTCCCAAAAAAAAAGATTACATAACTATACACAGAAATTTATCAAAATAAACACAACATCAACATTATATCAAAATATCACTAGAAATATAAAATGCAAAGAAAAATAAGGGTATTTCAGATATATCAAGTACAGGTAAAAATTCAATCAATGTAATGTAATGTTTCACACAGTCCTGTCTTGGAAAATCATAGTTCAATGTTCATCATCAATTATTGTTTATTTCACAATTCTTTTTTATTATTATTAGAATTCTTCTCAATCAACTCATTTCAAAAACATACAACCATAATAAAATCTTCATAACATCACATACTATATTTTAACTTTCAGAATATAATTATATCACAAATAATCACAATGAAATTATTATAACACAATGTATCGTAGAATTGACCTCATCACACTGTTTTCATACAGTCCATAATTCAGTTATTTTTTTTTTTTAAATAGTCTTCAATAATGTGTTCATTATGAATAAAGATACAATACAAATTCAATTACATTTTGATTTTCATAATGTAAACAAGTCTTAAATTCAAATTTTAAACACAACTTTTTTATTATTATTATTTTAATAACAATGCACTTCTTTTAAAATTACAATGCACTTCTTCTTCCCCAAAGTTTGAGAAAACAAACTCTATAACAAATATAAATAAGAATTTAGCATAACTGGAAATTGGATTTTGAATGAAATGGTTTTAATCTTGTAGAATGAACAATATCTGTTAATTTTCCTGTATATTGATTTGGTTTATCTATTACATAAGTAACATTTGAGAGTTTCCTGACAACTTTAAAAGGACCATTATAAGGAGATTGAAGTTTACTCGAATTAGGGTATGAGAAATTTTGATATAAGACTAAATCTCCAACTTTAAATTTTGCATCAACATAATGTTTATCATACCTTTGTTTATTTATCTTATGATGCTTAATTGTTCTGTTTACTGCAATTTGTCTAGCTTGTTGTATAGGTGGATAGTTTAATTTTACTTGATTAGGTAATGGCGAATCATATGGCAAAGTTCAAACATTAAATATGCAGGTGGAAAGCCAGTAACATCATGTGGCGAGTTATTGTATTCATATGTAACTTGTTCTAATAATTTTGTCCAAGGAGTTTTTGTAGTTGAATTGACTTTACATCTTAATTTTGCTACTAATGTCTGATTAACTCTTTCATTCTTTCCATTGCATTGTGGTCTATTTGCTGAAGTTAGTAATTGTCTAATATTATGATGTTTTAAGAATTTCTTAAATTTAGATGAAGTGAATGCAGCATTTCTATCACTTAAAAGTTGTTTTGGGCATTGAATTGAAAAAATTTGTTTTAAGCAATTTGTATAAGTTTCAGAAGTGACACTTTTGGATGGAAATGTCCAAGCATATCTGGTAGCATGATCCAGAACAATATGCAGGTATTTCTTTTGTGAATTATGATAATTAAATCCTCCTACAGTGTCTAGTGAGATCATTTCAAATGGTTCTTCTGCTACAGGAACTTCTTGCAATAATCCATACTTTTTTTGTGTAGACTTTTTATTCATTTGACATGTTTCACAACATTTAACAAAATTTGAAATGTCTAATATAATGTCTTTCCAGTAGTAAATTGGAGAAATTAATTTTAACATCTTTTTTACACCTGGGTGACCAAATTGTTCATGTGCAGTTGTAATTAATTTTTCTCTCAAAGATAACGGTACTACAATTTTAATTAAATTCTTTTTCTTAACTGTTAATACATCATTAATTTTTATATATTTTGGATCATTAATGTTCTCTGAATTTTGGTATTTAATAATTTCATCAGTATTTAAAAAATGACAAATGGGTGATATATAATGGCATACAGGGTTCCTCGACAACATGTCTGCTTCAACATTTAATTTACCTTTTATATAAACTATCGAATATTCATACATATTACATCTATCTACAAAATTGCATGTCTACCTACACAAGAAAATGAATGTGCGTGTACAACAAAAACATTTTATAATTAAGATAACATAAAAAAAAATCATTTATTTTGATCAAATATTTTTCAATTTGAAAGATAAAAAAAAAAAAAAATGTGACAAATATCAAATAAAAAATTTTAATGAAAGTTATATTCTATAACTACCTTATGTTTTCAAATGTTATTCAAAACATATCTACAACATTAATTATCACTTAATATATCAAAAAAAAAAAAAAATTGTAAATATACAGATTTATAAAAATATATGTGCATAAGAATTCAAACATCGGAAAAAATTGATACACACCTGCAAGAATTATACATCATTTCTCATCAAAAATTATTTCTTTCATATTTTGGAATATTTAGATGATTCCAAGTCTTGACTTAGAGACTAATCAATGATAAGTTCAGTATCTTCTAAATCAGAAAAATGTTTATTCATTTCTTCGATAAACTTATCTACTTTTGTCACAGGACGTGTCTTTTTCTGTTCACCTTTAAACTTTCTCTTAAGCCCCCAACGTTTTATCTGGTTAGGAGATGAAAAAGGGGTAAATTTCTCTGGTGATGAAAAGAATTCCTCATCATCATCCCACTCAAATTTTGCTTTTTTCCATTGTTCGTCTTTTTTTGATATTCCAAACATTGTTTATCAAAACATTCAAGAAAACTCTTCAAACTACTAAACTTATTAAGATCAAATTCAGGAAAAAGAAAGTTTCCCTGGATGTGTTGACTGGTGACTCCTGCCGGAAAGAGTCGTCTTCCATGGTAGTATCGTTTTCAATGCAGTCGCTCGTTCGAAAAAAATTGTTGAAGTTCATTCCATTGGTTTCCTCGCGTATTTTGCAGTACTTTAAATCATCCTACCGGCTCTTGACAGGCCCCAGGCCTGCTGGTAAAATAAGGAGGGCATCATCTTCACAATATTCCTTTATTACGCTTTCATCATATATAATCTAACATGGCGGACCTTTTGCCGCGCAACCGGGTGTTACCAAATACAACATCTCAGCGAGGAGACACCAGCCAAGTCCTTCCTTAGTATGCGTTCGCCTTCGTCAGCGCTCGTTGCTCCTTTTAACAGGCTTGTTTACTCATAAATCCTTACGCGATGGTAAAGAGTTCGCTCTATTTTCATTTATTACTTCCTTAATTTTGAACCTAAACTTTTCAAACCTGACATATATATATATATATATATATATATATATATATATATATATATATATATATATATATATATATGACTGTACCGTAAATACAAATCTAAAAGAAGTAAATAAAACTTATTGTCATAATGCACCCAATGTATCCTTAATTACAATTATTGCAAAAATGATCAATTATTAATTTATTTTTGCCTAGAATATAACCTCCGAAGAATATATACTGAAGTAAATGTTTTTCATAGAATTCGTAGAATAAAAAAACTTTTCAAGAATGTGTCTTATTGAATCTTTGGATGCAACTTAAATCTTTCCATTGGCCAACAAGTATAAAAACATGAAGACATCCAAAATGAATCAAGCTTTTACGGATTTTTGTATAATAATTTTATTAAAATTCTTTAATTATAGCAGTAATGCTACTTATTATGATCACAATTATTATGATAAAAATAAAATCATATGAATTACCAATTAATTGAAAATGTGGAGCATAATTTCAAAACTTCGATGCTCTAAAGCCATCTCTTAGTTTAAAGAAAATCTCTAAATATTATTTTAACGTGCTGCAAATTTTAAAAAATTAGTTAAAAAATGTGCTTATTTCAAAAATCAGAATAATTTCACTTTTATACAACAAAATATTATTTTAAAAAGTTCTTTTACATAATTTTGTTACATAAGAATAAAACTTTTTTTGACATTTTTTTATTATATTTTTATCAAGTTTAATTTCAAATAACTCAAATTTTGTGAAACAAATAGATGTCTTTATACGCTGGAATAAAATTCCGCAAATGGTATATAGCACAATATCTAGTCTACTGAGTTTCTAAACATAGTTAAATCTTTGCAAACATTTTGTTTTGCATGCCAAAAAAATATATATATTTTACACTATTATTTCAAACTTAAGATTTTTAGTTTGAATACTAGTGATTAGAAAAATCTGCCGTATGTTAAGCTCGAAACTCCTATTAGAAGAACTTTAGAAAGGAGAAATAATTTGATACATTAAAACTGTATATGCTTAGATGCTTATAAATAACTAAACACGAAAGTAAAAAGTTAACTGGGCTATAAAAATGATGCAGGTTTATAGAATTTTAAAACTTTGACTCCATACATAATTTAGCTGTAATAAAATCAATAAAATTCGAAGAAATGTAAAATATGCGTCTAGACTTGCAATAATACTGTTTGAAAGGGGGAGGTGTATCCTTCGTACTAGTACTTCCTTTATTCAGATAACACGATCTGTGTTCGTACCTGAAGTCGTAGCAACTTATCTTCTCTTTTCAATAATTTTCAATGCAAGATGTTTTCGCTTAAAAACTTTGGAAGATAACACCTTACATGATCACACTGTAGGGAAATACAAAAGAGTTAATTTTATAACAGAACAATACAAATTCCAATTGCCAAAAAATGAAATCGAACAATATTTCAAAAGCTGTCGTTTAAAATACTAAAAGAATCAAAAGTTAAGCATCGTCTTAATAATCTTGGTACTTCTTTGGAAATGGGAAAAGAATTTTACATTGTTGCGTCAGTCGAGAACGTTATAAATGTGAATCCCTAGTCCTATAAATTGGCATAACAAAAACCTTAAAAAGGTGCAAAAAATAGTAGAGGATGTTACTGGAAACTATTCATAAAATATTCCAAAAAAGGCGTTTAGGTGATACTTCAACTAATCTTGAAAAGCTAAAATCTTACTTTTTTTGACAATCTGAGATTTTTACATTTTCAAATTGTATAAGTTTTAATCTTTCGAAAAATACCTTAACCTCTACGGTAATTAGAAGCCCTTAAAACCTATTTTTAAATAATATTTGAAAGGGAGCCACACCCATTTGAATGGCGAAAAATGTAAACAAAGTACTTCGTTTTTGCTTAAAAGTAGAACGTCTGATATAAATCAAAACTTGTATCTTTTATTTGTAAATTGAGCCTTTTATTTTTTTTATTTCCTAGCCGATTAGAAGCTTCACTGTAAATATTAAAATCAAATTATCTCAAAAGGTAAATTTTGTTATTCGATGTACTTTTTTGGAGAAACTACTGTTCACAGGTATGCAAATTTTTACGATATATTTATAATGGTGACTGATATATACTGAAATGAGCTTTTTTTAAAAAAATCAAAAATTCATTTTTTACAATTTTTTTATGTGAAAATGGGTCAAAAAAAATTTCACTGTGTTTCATAAAATATTTAATAAATTATGAAAGAATTCAAAATTAGCTAAAAGCTCATTTCAGTATAATGAGAAAGGTGTACTTTAATTGAATGAAAAATTTCAAGCATGTGCATATAACAAATTGTGAGAAAAGGTACATCAAAAACAGCCAATTTAACATTGTCAGTATAGAGACAGAGAGAGGTTTCCACCTTCCCTTAATGCTAATTCGAAAGTTATTCGAATTATAATAACATTAATCTGTAACCATTTACGCAGTGAAATTCAAGAATCATTAAATCAAAGTCTAAAAAACTTTAAAAATTAAAATTATTAACATTAAAGCAAACACAGTTAAATTTCCAAACCTAAATATATTAATTCAACATTCAATCTGCTAACATCTTTAAAAAAAGTCATAATAATAATCTCTCAATCTCTTGAATAGGCATATCAATACTTTTATTGATGCCGTAGGAGAAAATAACTTTATACAAAGCTTTATGTAAATTGGATGCAGGCACGTTCAATGGTGGTATGATTCAATAGCATCATGATCTGCTTATACTTCACTTAGTTAAAATTCCAGCGGAGATTAAAAAAATTGAGGCAAAAGTAGGTTGAAGGTTTATTCCCAACAAAAAAAATTGATACCCGATTCCTATGATCAACCAATCTGTAGAAAAAAAAATCTATAATCTAGTTTTTAGTGACGTAAGACACATGTGAAATCAAGCCTTAATAAACGGTGTAATTTTGTTACAGAACGATGAATCGTACGATCGACCCGCAATTCAGCATATGTTCGTATACAAAAAATAGCAATAATTAACTGATTAATAAACATTTCTTTTGAATCGTATAATATTCTGATTGGTTGTAAAAAAAGTATTGAAGACAGCCTGAGAGATAGATAACACAACTAAGTAATCACAATACCATACCAACTAAGTAACCGGCATTTTACAGTACAGTATAGTATAATACATTCTTGGTGAGTCCTAAATCTTTCATATATATATTTGTAGAGTAGTGCTTCTGAAACTTTCAATTATAATATTTATTGCCCCCCTTCCATACAATAATAATGTATTGAATTTATTAATAATATACTTTAACTAAAGCTTTATAATACGACCTTAAATACAAACCATACAAATTAACAAGATAAGTATTAACTTTTGTCTATGACAAGCCCATAGGGTCACTAGTAATTATTAAACTTATGTTCTTAACTTATTATTGATAAATTATCTAGAAAATACATTGTGCTGTACTGATACATTTTTAAGTGTATTTTACTCTTTGTTATGTGAGAATGTATCTTCTTTTGCTTCCTTTCAATAAATTAATAGTTTTTTAAAGAATCTTTTATTTTCGACTTTCCAATATGCTCGTGCCCCCCATGTGAGGTTATCACGCCCCGCAATTTGAGAAACGTGTCGTAGAGTAAAAGAATAATCACACATGCTTTGTTAGAAAGTATAAATAAGAATCGTACATATTCTACAAGACCTTAGTATATATTTATGATTTATACTACTGTGATTGCACACCCCCATTGGTCAGCAGTGCTAGACCAGGTCCATGACTTCGTACACTTACACAAAAATCCAACATCAGCAAGGGATCATCTGCTAAATCCTGCTTGGTGAGCCCTAGGCATTCGAGGATAGGAGCAGGCGAGATGGGATCAAAAGAACAGTTCGTGCACATTTCAAAGCTCTTGCACCCTTCGGAAAATTTCATTGTTTTAAGATGGCCACTTCGAAAGCTGGCTAGAAGAATTTGATCCTGTCTTTCAAGACCGTGATCCAAAGAGCCTCCAGGTAGAGAACACTGGTACCAACTAATGGTGTTGTGTTCTGGGGAGAGAATCCAAGCGGTCTTATTCTAGTGTTTAGTTCTAGAGAAAATCTCCAAAAAGGTGAGGGGTGCTGACGACTCTGGTACCTCGCAAGTGCCAGCCTTGACCGAAGTGTCCGCAATCTCATTATCTCTCTTGATCTACGTGAAAGGGAATCCGCTGCATATGAATTTGATGCCACTACATTTATACTACTACATTATTTAGATGTTTGTGAATTGAGTGAATGTTTATGGAAGAACGTCGCATAATAATACGCGAAAGCTATTGGCAATGGGCTTTGTAATTTTGAACCAAGACCAAGTGATGAAACCAACACCAAAAACGGCATCCACCGCTCCAATATGTCACAACATGCAAACAAGGGGACTTAAGAGCAACGAGAAATTCGTGTCAGGTCTTCAGAAAGGATCGCACTCTTGACACGCTAGCCACAAACTCGTGACCATGACTACTAAGCTACTATGGGCACTTAGCGACTCAAGACTAATCAGAGTACGGGAATACAATGAATATATTTAGAGCATTTTATGTTCATTTTTACTTTAACTCTTACTATCACAAAAAAGGATATTTACAGCAATTAAAAAAAATTTGAAATAAAACTCTGATGAAAACAAAGCTACACTTGTACTTATTGAAATATTGTAAATAAATAGCTATAATATTAAAATTACCACTTATATCGTCAGATTGACAATAATTAGGATATATTTTAATAATATATATGTTAAATACACATACGATATGACTATCACACAAAAAAATTAAAAATTTCAGTATATAGCAAAATTTTGAAAAAAATTGTTATACAGAACAAGTATCACCCTCCCGATTCAGTCGTCAGAAGATTTCTAAATAAATTTATCAACAATTTAAACATAACAAATTAAGTTTTACAAAAATTTATTATCCTAAAATTAGATTATATACAAACTACGGTTATGCAATTTTTATTAATATATATATGGTATTGTATTAAATTATAAAATATCAGAGTTAAAGTGATGAAATTCACAAGTTTACCGACATATATTATCTTATATTTTTTGAACGAATAACGTTTTTACAATAAATCATTCTGAACCATGAAAGCAATTTATATATATATTTTCTGGTAATAAATTTAATGTAACTACAAAAAAATGCCTAGACTTTTCAAATAAATTCCTTTAAATTAAAACAAAATAATAATTTTGTTCGTCGAAAAAATTTTTAATGTAATTATATTTAACTTGCAAATTATATGTATGTAATACAATCTTTTATTAATATGAAGTATTTAATCCATATTTAATTCAGTTGTTTTTAAAAATCATGAATAAATAATTTGAATCAATCCTTATGTTTTAATACCATTGCCTTTAATCCGTATTCCTTTTGAAAAGCAACTGAATGCACAATTCTGAATTTCAGTTCTTCAGAATTAATATCTGTGCAAAAAATATTTCAACGAAAATGATGTTCATGAAATTGACCCTTGTTATTTAAAACTTAAAATTTCTGCAAAAAAGTGATAATTAAAATAATTCCCACTCCATAGTACATGCAGGATATTGCTATGAAACTTCTGGCAAAAGCTTTAAAGTAATAAGAATTCTAATCCTATTTTGGAAATTTAAATTGCTATTCGAAAATACCCTTCTAGATTTTTAGGAAATGTATTTCCCTTTTTTCTTTGAATACTTAACTGCTTGAAAGCAATGTTGAAATTTTTCTTTTCCATTACTATAGTGACAGAATATTAATTTTTTTAAATATAAGTAGAAATAATAAGTATATACTTGTATTTAAAATTTAATAGATGTTAACTTTTAAATAAAAATTTGGTTAGTGTAAACTTTTTATAAACTTAATAAATGTAAACGTTTATAAGAGCTAATACTCATTAATGTATCATAAATTTAAGTACAATTAAAAGTATATAAAGATGTATATTTACGTTAACTTGCTACAGAGACACAAACAACTTTTTTAAAATAGTTAATTCTATATATTGTAAATACATTTAGCTATTAAAAGCATTACAGAAACAACATTTGAATACACTATATTCATCAAATGGCATTTATCAAAATTGGATTTTTAATTTCAGAAATTAATTTTAGAGAGAGAAGAAATATTTCAATTTTGTTTTAATTTTCAGAGAATTGTATTTTTGTTATAATATTATATACAGAGGAACAAGAATTTTTAATTAGATTTATGATACATTTTGGTTACTTTTTAACATTGCATGTTTTAGAGATTTTCATCAAATCATTTTATTTATTTTCTTGTGGTAATTATATTTCTGTTATTTGCTAGAAATTACGTATCTTCCTAAAGTATTATGTATGTTAGCGAAATAAATCTTCATCAAGATCGTTCTCGACTTAGACTAACTGAAAAATTCATATACTTTGAGCAAATACGATTACATTAATAAATGAATCTCAATTTTGATTTAGAAACTTCATTTCAAATTCGCAGACTTTTATCATTTCCTTTTGAATAAAGAATCAATTGTTTTAATTAAATCATTTTCTTTTTAAACTATACAGTACTTTTACTCATTTATGAGCTCTGATTAACTTTATAAGAAAATCATCTCCTTTACTTAAATTTAGGTTTTTTTTGTAGTATTTTTTTTAAATATATATGTAAAAAAAGGACTGTTACATTTAAACGGGAAGCTATAGTTAAAAAACAGGTCACTGTGTTAAATTTTACATTTAATTTACCAAAGAAGTGACATTTTTATTCAAAAACATATTTAGCAAAAGATATTACTTTGATAAAATTATAAATTTTACAGATATATAAAAAAGGTAATAAAATTTTATAAATACAATTTTTTTCTGTGTAAAATTTGATATTTTATTAAACATAAAGTTTTCCTTACATTATGGGTTATTTGTTTCCAAATTATTATACACTTCCTTCCAATTTAGCCAAATTGCTCAGAATTTTCCCAAAATTAATTGTTGGCTCACTTGGATGTAGTGAAAAATCTTATATTAATGCTAATTTTGTCTAATTTGCTTACAAAATGTAAAATGTCATGTGTAAGCACATTAGGAAAAATAAAATTATCTGTAAACACATACCAAATTACAGATTCGATTATTTCACTAAAAACGGTTTAATAACTTGGTGCGATTTAATTACTTAACTATTCTATCTGCACATTTTTTATAACAACATGATGTATGCAAGTAATTATTCCTTTTCTTTGGGTATGTAGCTTCACGAGAACGAAGTGGTAGGAAAACTAGAAAGAATTAAAAATTAAAATACTTTAATCCAATAACATTTAGAGACGATATTAGTTTGACATATCCAAATAAAAATATATATCAGATAAATTGTTCCAAAAATTTTCGAAGGGAGTTTATTTTCTGCGATTCTTTCAAAATCACACATTAATGTATTAAAAAGTTGTACTTAACATACTGAGGAGTTAATTAAGAGAATTAGTTATTTTGTAATTTATTTAAAAAGCTTAAGAACTCTAATTTATGATTTTAAACTCATAATTTATTGCTTAATTTCTTTTTAAAGACTTCCCTCTCTTTTTAAAAGTATGTTCATAATGACTATAAAAGTAGCACACAAATATTAATAAATGACAATTTTAACATAGTTTTACGAGGGCTATTTTTTTTTTTGAAAAAAAGCGCTGAAACTAACTGTTATAATAAAATATAACGTTATGTAAAAAGTGGTATAAAATAAGACGTTTTCAATCCAAACAGTATTTTAAACAAACTTGCTTATTGGACTGTGATAAGCCTATTTATAAAATAGAAGTAAAAGGAATCAATATTTGTTCTTATTTATATTTAAATATCGTTTGGGAATTGGGATTTAATCTTTTACGAGAATTGGCGTATTACTTGCGTCATTTCATTCATTGTGTTCCTACCTCTAATATTTAGTTGCTTAAAATAAACACGAATGACGCAAGACATCCTGTACACTTGACTAAGGTCAAAGAGCATTAAAATTTCAAATGACGTCAAAGTACGTTTTAAACATTCTGACGTTCTAATTTTATAGGGATTGGAGGAAAGAAATCTAACAGTGCATGAGAGAGAAACAAAAACGAATCAATGGAATCATTTCTTTGAAATCATTCCATCGACGTACTTTATTTTCGAAATTTAAAAAATGTAAAGGACTTACGCCATTTTAAACATAACTTTTTTAAACAACGAAAGCTCCAGTTCAACAGAGTTCTGCAAAGAACTTTTCAGCTTGTTTTATTTCGTAAAGAACTACACAACTGTTCTTTTTTTTTCTTTATTCAACATTTCAGCCTCCAATAATAGCTCCAAGACCAAAATTCCTTACTTTCCGCTATCTTTTCAATGGCCAAAAATGCTCCGCCCTATCTGTTTATTTTTTTGTTTGTTAGTTTTTTTATTTATTTACTTCCATTTCATTTTATTTTATTTCATTTGCTCTCAGTCGTTTCTTACCGCTCCGACTTCTTGGCGGAGTAGCGCCAAATGAAATCATGGCGATTTCTACAGCCGAGTAACGTGCATCGTTCGACCATGAAATAGCCATCAGACCGTAGAGTGTGTGGGTGAAAACAGAACAGAACAATTTTCCTTGGCGCGTACTTTTCACTTTTGAAAAGAGAGGAAAAGGCCTGTAGTCGTATGATTGAGCGTTTTTCTCATTTTATATATATATATATATATATATATATATATATATATATATATATATATATATATATATCGCGTATGTTTATAGTAAACAAGCCTGTTAAAAGGAGCAACGAGCGCTGACGAAGGCGAATATTGGCTGGTGTCTCCTCGCTGCGATTTTGGTTCATATATGATGAAAGCGTAATAAAGGAATATTGTGAAGATGATGACCTCCTTTTTACCAGCAGGCCTGGGGCCTGTCATATATATATATATATATATAAACATTTTTTTTCAACTTTGAGAAAAACAATCTCGAAAACATCAGTCTTCGTCAAATCAATTCTTTATTTTAGTGGTATGACATGAATAGTGGGAAATTGAAGTTTTTTAGTTTGAAAGAACTGGCAGAAACAGTTTTAACAAAACTGACGTTGTATTTAGAAGTAAATGTAAGCAATATAGTATTTTCAGTTTGTTACAACTTGATGGGATTTTTTTTGGAATACTTTATAAGCTAAACTGTGGTTGATTTATGACCAAAAATATTTATGGGCCGAGTAGGGTATTTTTAGTTACTTCCTGTGCAAAAGAAGATAAATTCTAAAATTGTTACAAAATACAGATATTCCAAGTAGTCATGAAATATTTATACAGAAGATGGCTCAGTAATGCTTTACATAATCTCAAAAATATTTTTTTTTTCAATTTTTTTACCCTAAATTGAATGCATATTTTTACATTAATTGTATTTAACCGAAAGGCTGACTGGATGGTGTGAAGACCCCCCCCCCTGGGTCTCACCCTAGACACCAAGATTAATTTGAGGCAAAGAATGACTAAGAGCCATTTTGTATACTAATAACTTGTATTTATTATATCAAGTCTAAAATAAACTCTAATTACATATAATATTTCTATGTTACGTCAAATAAAAGGGATTTACCTTTTATATTAAATTAAAGTACGAATTATGAAATTAATGAATAATTATGCTCAAGATCAAGTAAGGTCTACCGAAATAGGAGGTCCGAGAAATACACGAACTCGAATTATTAGCTTTCATTAACTTTAACTAATTTTACTAAATTAACGCTTATTTTAAGCATACATAAATTAAATTTAACGCTGGTATATCAGCTTTCTATTTCTTCCGTAGAATCGCAGCAATAAGTCTTCACTAACGTAATCTCCTGGAATCCTCTAAATTTGAGGTTACTGTTGCTGGCTCAATAGCCTTCATAGTTGCTAGCTTATAACGCTCGACTTAAATACCCTATCTACTTTACATATCCCGTTCACCTTTTGGAGTTGATTGGAAATATACGCGAATTTATAATCCCCAAAAAGACGCCTAAGAATATTAGTGGAATGGTTCCGTACAGATTCGTCACAATGGGGCATAGGTGATTTGCCTCTGCCTTTATAAGCATAAGGCTGCGGGTTTGACTCAGCCCAAGTCAAAGGATTTCCATGATGCAGAAAATCGGTAGTTAATGCGGTAGTTATGCGGCATGTTAAAGATTTTTAACATGCTTGTTAAAGCTCATGCTGTTTAGCATGAGTGTTCTGGGGAAAATTAAATTCCTAATACCATTTAGCATCTTCAGAGATCAAGGAGCTCACCCTTTGGAGAGGAAGCCGAGTTTTAAAATATTTCCGGTGATTAGAAGTTCACCTATATGATGCCGCTGTTAAAAGTTGATACCAGCTCCCGAGGATTGTACCAGGTCTGCAATGGTAAATACCAATCCGTAGCCCCATTGGGAAAATATATTTAACCGAAAAGTATAGTAATGGATAGATTTTTTATTTCCTCACCCCCCCACTAGCCAATCTTTCAAATCTGAACCGTGGTCAAGTGATAGAGATGATACTTCAGCTAGCACCTTGTTCTCCAAATTCCCCCACTACGGCAGTTGGAGGACCTTTAGTCTGCACAAATTTAACGTGCATCAGCCTCTTTACACGGGGAGTCTTTATGATCATTAAGACTCAAATTCACCGCGAGTTTTCAACCATAACCACTAGGCTACAGCGGCTTCCTCAAAATACAAGGCATTTTTTATAAGTAAGGCCCGTTTGTTTTTTAAAAAATAACGACTATTTTTTGTATCAAAAACATTTTATCTTTGAATTGCACATATTTTTCCCTATTTTTCTACACAGAGGCCCAGTTCATTAATTCACTTGTTTTACCTTAGAACTAAGTTTTAAAAACCCTCTTCAAAAAAGTCTGTTACCAGGTCAGACAGCCAAGAGTTCACGGCCGATATCAATTCTTTGTTGTCCCTGACGCGTTTCCCACCAAGACTGTGCTTGAGGTACCGGAAAAGGTACCTCAAACACACTCTTGCTTGTCACACAGATTCAACTGATTGCATCAAATCATCTGTGCTTACAGAGGGCAGGCCTGAATGTTCTTCATTATGGCTGTTTGTTCACCCATCTTTAAACTTCCTGACCCATTTTCGAACTTTGCTATCACTAATTGTTCAGTGCCATCAACTTTTGTTACATGGTTATGAATGTCTGCAGCTGACATGTTTCTCGCAGTCCAAGAACGGATAACAGACTGTATCTCTCACTCGGCGGGCGATTCAATCGCCTTAATATTTTAAAGAGGCACAGCAAAGCCTACATGAATGGAAATGGCTGAGCTGGAAATGGCGCGAGTGTGTTCACAAAGGATGCTGGTCAGTGACGCAGAGACTCATTGTAGCGTACGTGTGAACTAAGGAACTATAGGCGCCAACGGCCTATAGACGCCTAAAAAATAGCCCTCGTAGAATGTAAATATGTTTTTAAAACTTTCGCTATTGTGCATACGTGTGAAATAGTTTGTGAATATTAACTCAAAACTCTATATCTGTAGATCATACATTAAAACTAACTTTCATTTTTTTTTCTCTCAACAAAAAAAAGAAATTAAATAATATCTTCAATTTATAATGAAAATAACCAAAACTAATGTGTACTTTTATTCTTCATTTTCTTTTTTCCCTTAAATTTTTATTTTAATTATTTCTGTATTATCTAATCTCAGAAGAAAGCAGAAAGGTTAATCATTTTTTGATTAAACATACAGGGAATTTCTCTGATCTATTTGCAATCAAAAGTCCAGGAGGAATTCTAAGCTTTTAATAAGATTGGGAACACACAAGTTTATCTTAAGTGCTTATATTGATTTATTTAGCTCGAACAAAACTTAATGCATTAATGCATATTAAATGTCCCGGAAATTTTTCTCTAGTTTTTTAACAACTTTTCCCCTTGCTAAATTTTTTTCCTTGAATAGATGCAAAAGCAACTATTTTCATAGTTCGTTTCTCTACCATGTATTTTTGAATTATCTTCTCTTTAACAGTCTCTCTTCTCTTTAACAGTTAACATTAATTTCATTGTTCATTTGCTTAGAAAATTTAAAATTAGAAAAATTGAGATTTATTTAATAAATATCTTTTCTTGTTCTTATTAATGGTATGAAAATAATGGGCTAAGGAAATAGATATAAAAATACCATTCTCGGGTATGTTTTTTCAATGAAAAGGCAACATATAAGAACATTGAAATATATGAATACTCCTTAAACTAATATTAACCATATAGGGTTTTTAAATGGTTTATTTATAAGTTTATAATAGATTTATTTATAATAAATTCACTGTACATAATAAGACTTGAAGAATATATTCTAGACCTTTAATGTAACAATAGCAAATCGAGATATTTAGGTAAATTATTATTACAGAACTACATATTATTAAAAAACATGATGTTATTTCTTAAGCAATAGGGATAAAATGTGTATGTTTTATAGTACATTTTTAAATTTTTTTATGTCATCAGAAATAACGCTTGTTAAATTGGAATAATTTCAAGGATACGGCATTTTAAAATATTTAATATACATGGCAACATTAAATTCCTGTATAAATCTGAAACAAAATACATATCTAAATCAGATATTTTGAGCGGGGACATTTCCATATGCTTTAAATGTTTTACAAATTCTTCCTTTGCTAAATGAATCCTTATATTTTCATTTATATATATTCCTGCATTTTTCGGTTAGGCATCATAGCAACTTGACATCTGACATCAAATCATGGCTTTTTAATTTGCAATAAAATCTACTTTCACCTTCTTTTTATAATGCTATCGTTATTAATTCGAATCGCAATAACTTTTCTAATTAAGTGGTAAATTTTCAAGCCAAAGCTAAATTAATGAGAAAATAAAGTATTACTAACATTTAGCATCTATGTTAACCAGCAATACTGATTATATATAATATACCTTGCTGAATTGTTTGACGCTAGTTTTCCATTCCATAAACCAAACAAATACTTCTTTTCGTATTTATATAGTGAATCCAAACACAAATATATCTAATAAAAACTAAAAAGGAGTCATGTTTTGAATTTCAATCGTATACAAGAGTTTAATTTTAATATTAACTTGCATTATGTTTTTCCTGGAAATATTAAATATGTTTATAGATTATTCAGAAGAAAAGCTCTAATTTATAGACCCTTTAAATACATGCTGTATCAAAAAATACGCAAAAAACAGAAAGATGGCAGTAAGAGGAAAACAATTTGCTGAAAATGAAATTTTCAGAAGAGGCAACACCACAGAAAATAGCATAGGTGAAAAACAATTCGTTTTCAAATACACACTGTAAACAATTGGGCTTAACGTACGCTGAAAAACGTTTAGAACGTTTAGTTACAAACATTTATCAGTAGGGCAAGAGACCTCCTCAATTGGAGATTCAAGCTTCACAACAACGATTCATACCTGCAAGCAAGTTATCAATAACACTTTGTAGGATCTGTGCCCACTCTCGCAGAAGACATGTGGTCAAGGTTAAAAACAGGATCATTTTATAGTTTGTTTTTAAGTAACACTATATAATGCTTTTAAAGTTTTATAGAAATAATGAGGAAAAGTCATCCATAGATTAATAGGTACACAACATATAGTACACTCTTAATTTTAAATCAGTGGTGCAACAGCCCATGAAGGCTAAGGCCTACTGTGCCCAACTCAGTATACACAACTTTGACCCTGAGGGGAATGAGCAAATGTTTCGGACCGGTGGTTGTACAAATTCGCTCTTATATTTATTGCTAAATTCGTTAGAATTTTGTTTCGGTTCTATCAATTATTTTTCTTGTGCCATGCCTGCAATCAGTTTCGAAAATTGTTTTATTCAAATAGGTTAAAAATTAAACTCCAGAAGGATCGACATTGCCATGCAAGTAAAAAAAAGCTATGTGTGTAACATTATACAACTAAGTGTAGCGCTAGTTTTTAGAAGTCTTCAAGCCTCATAATTCAGGCTTCAAATAAATGTCTTGTCTTGAAACGAATTTATCTTCAAACTTTTATGCAAACAGTTCATCAAATAATGATCGTGGATTCGAAAATTAACTTTACCCGATGATAATAGTATCTGTGTAAATCCACAGATATTAATACACTTTCTGATATATATTAACTGGTGATGAATTTTAACCCCTTAACTACCACCGGCAGTCGAACCCCTATATAACGAATTTTTCTATACAGCGAACTCTTTCCTGGAATCTTGAACATTTCACGATTTTCTTCGTAAAGTAGCCTATCTGTAGCGAAATGCATTTTCTATATAGCGAACTTTTTCTGTTGTGATTGAATGTTCACCCCATTTTTTAAAGTATTTCTAAAAAAATTCTAGTTATTCTCTCTTTAACACATTTAATGGTGGTCATAAATCTTGAACTGGTATTATTAGATCCTAACTCTCCGAGAGCAATAGAGTTACGGACGTTTCATCCAAGAAGTACAACCCTTAACCCCATAGCCCAGTTCACTAGAAACATCTTCGATATCCTGTTTCACCCTGAGTAGAATTGCCCTGTGTACTCGCGTTCGAATGATAAAATAATGTATGCTTAATGTTACTTCTATGCTTTAAATTACAAAATGTCCTTAAAATTGATTAATTTTAGTATAAAATTATTTTCTTAATATTGAAAAGAAAGTGAATTCTTCGACATCCTTTTTCCTTGTTTCTTTGCAGATTTTTTTAATGGGTACGATATACAAAATAAACATATATTAATTTTAAAAAAAAGTGTGAATATTTTTAATATATAGTGTTTATGAATTGAAAATATATTTTTTGTTTTATGTGGTTTATAAACTATATTAAAAGATGAACATCTATATATCGAATTTTCCATATTACGAACTTTTTTCCAAGATTTAACGACTTCGTTATATAGAGGTCCGACTGTATATACCAGCGTATATATGTCCTACCGAAATACGATTCTTTCTTTTTTTTGTGCTGTTATCAGTAAAGCTATTCCTATGGCACTGGAATGCAATAAAATGACCTTGATTATGTTTGGGAAGGATTTACTTATATCAAAGAAAAATTTCCAGACCAAGTAATGCTCCTCGAGGGGGGTTGCGACCGTAGGATGTCTACTACCAGGTCATCGTGACAATGTATCTTTATTTTGACTGTGGTTCCACAAGCTGCTAATGATCGAACAGTTGACATTCAAGGCTCAAGCAACCTCCGAGGCTGGTTTACCAGAATGATTTTGCCCCATTGCATACCGGTGTATATTTTCCCTGAAATGCTGTAGGCGATTTATTTTCAGAAATTTGGAACATAGAAAGGAATAAATAAGCGCGAAACAAACCCAGCATTCGAAACAACGAAATAAATAGTGACTGCTAAATGAAAACTTCTTTTATATCTATCGCATTACGCGCAGCCGTATATGTGGTTAGGCAAATATTTTACAAGAGAGCTGGGTTCGCATTTCATTGCTAGGTCTATAGCCAAATTTTGTTGAAATAAATTTTCTTCTATTTTTGTGCTAATTTTGTGGTTTGGTGATTTTTTTACATATATATATATAGGATACACACATAAGTAATTATCTTAAACCTTGAGAAAAGAAGTAGGTGATGTAGTTATACTAGAAATATTAGACATTCCCGTCAAAATTGATTGCCATTATTTTTTTTAATTTAGAAAAAGCAACCAATAAAACGATAAGAATGCAAAATGAATATTAAGAACTAGATGCATCACTCTAAACAGTAAAATGCCTGGATTAAGAAATCAATCTTTTTGTACAATAGAAGCTATTGAAATAATGGTAACTTGTGTTTGTTGCAGATTTAATGGATTTATTGATTTGGAATTTTTATTGTCATTCACAATAAATGTCTAAATAATATTGTTGCTATTAAGGTATCCGACTACGTTCGGAACCGTGTTTTTGCAAAAGCGTATTAATTGATAATATTTATCATATTTAGTGTTACTTCAATGAGAAAACGTATATAATATTGTTTTAAGAATATTATTACAATAAAAATTATTTTTGCTCAATATTTTGGTTATGAACGTAGAGGACCCATTTTCGCCAAATTTTTGTCGCCAAATTTTGATTAAAAAATATGCTTCCATTTCATAAAAAAATTTTGCCTTAAATCACCGAAAAATGACAACCCTAAAATTTTAAAATATATAATGTTTTTCGCCTTTTCCGAAAAACGTCATTTTGACATTTGACTTCGTTTGAGAAGGTTTTTCCACCGGTTGTTAAGAAAATGGCAATGTGAATTTTTGAAAACTACGACATGTTTCTTTGTGCTCCTGGGCACAAAGGAGAAGAAAGAGACATTAGAATGGTGTATAAAGCTAAAATTGCTTTTCGTTATGAATGTCCGAGGTATAAAAAATTTCTGCAAGAACGAAAGGGAACGGTTTTGGCTAAATGGCGTTGCCACAACCAGTCGAAAGATAATCGCCACGACGTTTTTTTTTGTGAAAAGGGCACTTGGTTTAAAAGCAAATTTTATGACTATTATCTTGCGTTTGACCAGAATTTTTCGGCAAGACATGAATGCGTTCGCGGTGAATGACACTAAAGTTCATGAAAATATCACATTGGTGGATGACAATTTTCATGAATTCTTGCATCCATCGCAACGGTGTATCCACCAACGGAACATTTCAAATTATCGTAAAACTGCCTTTTAAAAAATTTTTAAATGATTGATTTCATGGTGCCTTCGATTTTATATTTGCGAAATGTCCCTTTGGTCCTTTTTTAAAAATGTAAATCATGTTGTACCACTGGTTTTAGAATGCTTTTTAAAATGAATTTCATTGCTTTCTCCGTTTTTTTTTCTTTATATAATGATTAATTTAATGCATTTATTCGTTTTCATCTTTGCAAAACGCCCATTTCATGGATGACGCATTTCCCAAGATATTTTGTCACTTAAATTAGAAAACCTATAAAATTGGCGCTTTTTGGCGATAATATTGGCAAAAAACAATTGGGTATCCTAGGTTTTACCCAATATTTTGACAAATATGAACGTAGAATAATAAACGTCTCCTTTTATTAAAAATGCTTATATTATAAAAATATTTTGCCTGTAACTCTGTAAAGAGGCTGAACTAGAATTTTTAAAATATATAACTTAAAAGTGGATTTATCCATATTCTACTACAACCCCGGGAAGAAATTTTAAGAAAATTCCGATAGTTATTTCAATTGGTGGCAACTCTGAAAATAATGTGAATTTTTCAAAACTCCTAGTTTAGACTCTCTGGAGAGAGAATTCTTTACTTTATATAAGCAAAATATTATTATTATAGAAGCATTTTTTTATAAAAAGAGAACGTTTTGAAAAAACGAGTGTTCTAAGTTAATTTTTTTTTGCCAAAATATTGTATTTAAATAATAATTTTTGTCATAATGTCCTTAAAAGAATTTTATACATGTATTCTAATCTAAGTGACACTAAATATCATGAAAATTATCCATTTATGCGTTTTTTTTAATCTTGGTTCCGAACGTAGTCGGATACCTTAAACAAGCAATTTCAAATTATCCCAAAACTCCTGAAACCCCCTTCATGGTTGTTTTGGTGAACACGTTAGCTTAGTGTAATGTTCACGAGCATGTGGGCGGCATATCAAGGATTCTAGTCCTGGTGCCACTGAAGACATGCCGTATAGGCAAGTTGATGCACGTTAAGGTATCCGACTACGTTCGGAACTGTGAATTTGCAAAAGAGAATAAATGGATAATATTTATGATATTTAGTGTCACTTAAATTAGCAAATGTATATAAAATTGTTTTAAGAATAGTATTACAATAAAAAATTTATTAAGTACAATATTTTGACAAAAAATGAACATAGAATGACGCATTTTCAATATATTCTCCTTTTGTGCAAAATGCTTCTATTATAATAATATTTTGCCTGTACATAGCTCAAATCTCTGTACAGAGGCTCATCTAGAACTTTTTGAAATATATAACTTAGAAGTGGGTTTATCTTTGTTTTACAACAACAGAGGGGAAAATTTTATGAAAAAAACGCCAAGTTATTTCAATTGGTTGTAACTCTGAAAATAATGTGAATTTTTCAAAAATCATAGTAAAGCCTCTGTATAGAGACCTGAGATATATACAGGGAAAATATTATTCTAATAGAAGCATTTCTCACAAAAGAAAACATTTTGAAAAAAGGTTATTCTAAGTTAATTTTTTGCCGAAATATTCTATTTAAATATTTTTTGTCATAATGTCCTTAAAACAATTTTATACGTTAATTCTAATCTAAGTGACACTATATATCATGAAAGTTATCCATTTGTGCGTTTTTTTAAAATCACGGTTCCGAACGTAGTCGGATACCTTAAAAACAAGCAATCTCAAATTATCCCAAAACTCCTGAAAATCCCTTCAAGGTTGTTTTGGTGCCCACGTTAGCTTAGTGTAATGTTCACGAGCATGTGGGTGGCATGTCGCGGATTCGAGTCCTGGTGCCACTGAAGACACGCCGTATAGGGAAGCTGATGCACGTTAAATCTGTCGATCTCAAAGTCCTCCCGTTGAGAAAGTGTGGTAGTTAGACACAAAATTCCAAGGTCCGTTGTCAATAGCCCTCGAATTACTTTATATTTTGACTTTAAGGCTGTCTTATGTTAATGTTAAAGAATGGGACCCAAATTTGGAACATTTTTTCAGATATAAAGGAAATGAAAGATTAATATGATATTCTCTGGCTTCACTATCCCTTAGAAAGCAGCATTTGTTATCATACTTCCTATTTTAAGCTGAGTGATATTCATTTTTTCTGGTATAAAATGTTTCTTTGAGTTTTTTCTCCTATACCGTAATGTTAATTGAGCTATGCTTTCACGTATTAAAACGAGAAAGAAAGTATTCATGGAATATTTAAAAATTTTTGAAACCACTATATTGTTAACAGATATATGAGTTATAATATTGCAAATTTCCATGGAAAAAATGTAACATTTTTCTGTCTGAAAATGTGCTTTACGTTTAGATCAAGCTTGTGTACTTTTCCCGAAAACAACCTTAATATAATTTTCGCTTTCACTCATTGAAGGTTTGTTTTATTACAAAAAACGTTATAAGGAAATTTTCCACATTTAAAACGCTTAATTGGAAGAAACCGGTGATTTACTTAAAATCTATTCAACAAAAAAACTCCAATTAAAGCCTAATAAATCAGCTGAACTGCAGACTATTAAATCTAGTGAGGGGTTTTTTTTAATTGAAGAAAATGGTTTTCGAATAATAAACTCAACACAGTGCAAAATCCGTACAAAGATCGCAGGGGGAAGGTTTTAGAACTTCCTAATCTTTATCGTTAGCTGAATATTTAATGCAAATTCTCCAAACGCATTATCATAACTAGCAATTAAAGCACGCACACCAAATGAGATTACTCTAACAAAGTTCAGGGTGCACACTTCGTCGAATCGTGTATTATAATGACTTTTGGTTTCTGGCAACTATTAAATTATGCATATAAGATTTACAGGCTTGCATTGAAAAATCGGATTAAAAAGGCGAGCTTCGAAATTAATTACATTTAGGAAAATTTTGGCACATGAGTTAAAAGTTCCGAAACCTAAATATTTCATTAATTTTCAATTAAGTTTCTTTTAAAATTGTTCGACAAAATAATTAAGCAATTTTTCGTACGTGCTTCGAAGAAACCATATCCTACTATTTGAGAGAAATTTCTTCATAATCTCATAGTTGATATTAGAATAGACTGATTTAAAATAAAATAATTAATAAAAAAATATAGAAAGGAATATTTTATTTGATCATGAAACGTTTGCTTAGTGATAGTAAATAAAAATGATTTTTAGCACAAATAAATGCGAATAAAATATTCGTATTTATTTCCTGAAATAAAATTTAGTTAATTATTATTATTTGAAGCTAAAAGATTCCTAAAATTAATACTTTGCATTATAAAGAATACTTTCTTTGTAATCTGTGCGTCATAGTGGATTGATTTTTTTTTCAGAATTTCAAAACCTACCTATATGGAAAAGAAGTTCTATGGTATATAGTTGAAGGGAAAAATAAAATAAAATAACGAATTGTCATGTTAAATGATGACATAAGGGAATAAAGTTTAGGTATTAAAGATTTTTTATGGTAAAAATTCAAAATAATTTTTGTTAAAGAAAAGCAGACATTTTAGTACTTTTAACGTTTATTACGATGAGAGAACAAGAAATAGTTACAAAAAATTTTCAGGTACATTTTTAACAGTTTCTCTAGAATTAATTTTTTTTTAATAAACGTGCTGTAAAAATGTCATGTCAGTGAGCTATAAAGCAGAAGATGGAAAAAAGCTTGGGTTTGACTGATTCAACGATGCAAGAGAGTAAAGAGTATTAAATGTTGCATGCAGCGTACATTGTACTATTTACTAGTCAGTCATTTATCAATAATCATCAAGTTTAGTTATCTTTAAAAAATAATTTTGTTTTGAGTCTAAAATAATCTAATCAACATTAAGTCCATTCCATTTCCATTTTTTTTTTTTTTTTGAAAATTCAATCCTTTGGGGTAGTATTAAATTTTGAGAAATTATTTTTCTAATTTTTTTCCTCCTAATTTCTTTACCATAAATCATATTTTCCGCATAGGTAGGCTATGATTAATAATAATTGTTTTTCTCCATATAGCTGCGATTCATGCTACTGTGTATAAAGCTAAAAAAGAGGATAATTTTATAGTTGTTTTTTTAATAACTGTATATAGTGTTTTTAAAGTTTCATAGAAATAACGAGGAAAAGTCATCCATGGATTAATACGATACACAACATATAGTTAACTCATATTCCATATTATTTCCACCTCAATGCTGTTGAAATTATCTCTTATTTTTATTGCTTAATTCGCCAGAATTTTGTTTCGGTGCTATCGATTAACTTTCTTCTGCCAAGCCTGAAATCATTTTCCGAAGTTGTTTCGTTCAAATCGAATACAATTCCGTAAGACACATGAATGCTATGCAAGTAAAAAAAAATATGTGTGTAATATTATGCTACTAAGTGTAGTGCTACTTGTTTGAAGCCTTCCAAACCTCACATAATTCGGGCTTCAAATAAATGTATTGTCCAGGAATGAACTTATCTTCAACCTTTTATGTTAACAGTTCACCAAACAATGTTTGTGGATTCGAAGATTAACTTCACCCGATGATAATATTATTTGTGTACGTCCACAGATATTAATACACTTTCTGCTCTATAGTAACTGGTGATGAGTTTAAACTGCCGTTATATATAAACTGAGTCTCTCTGATATCAACCAGTGCGTTGAGGGACCTGGACGTATATATACGTCCTACCAAAATGCGATTCTTTTCTTAGCTCTGTGATAAGTAAAACTATTCCTAAGGCATTGGAATGCCATAAAATGAGCTTGATTATGTTTGGGAAAGATTAACTTATATCAGAGAAAATTTTCTTATTTAAGGCTTTTCGTCACCTCCGTGGCCAATAGACATTCGTCTATTGGGGACTATTGGGGTGCCTATGTGAAAAACGGTGGCACCGGGGTGTTATTGTGTAACTTTAAATAGGTGGGTTTATAGGCATGCAGTGCGTCCGTACATAAATATATCCACAACTATTCTGATGTGTTTTAGTTGCAACTTGCATTTATTGTCCTTATTATATTTCTTGGATTACCCCGTTAAGCGTAGGTTTATTTATTCATCTCCAAAACTGAAGATTTAAAACATAGTTTGTTTAAAATTAACTGGACTATTTAATTATTAGTCTATATCGTATACTTTTCTTTTCTCGAATATTGGATATTTTACAGATTATCCAGAAGACAACAAACAGCTGTGACGATATGACAAAAAAAGAGAGTATATATTATGAATATTATGAGCGCAATAAACTTTGTTAAACAAATATTTATTTTTTTTTCTTTTGAAGATTATTCTGCAGAAGTCGTGTACCTGTTCTCTCTCTCTCAACACAAATGTTTTCTCTAATTCAACTAATACAGTTGAAAGAAAATTAAAGCAAATTTATTAATTATTTGTAGCAACTTTTCCACAATTATTGATAATTATTAAGGTTTAAATATACCATTGTACACTAATTCAAATATTTGTCTTCTCTCTAATAGTTTAATAAGAAAAAGTTACCGAAATCTACATTTTATCTGTACAACTTTTCTTCTTACTGAAAATGTGTAATCTTTTCCATGCGTATACATATATTTATATTTATAAGCAATTATACTTGAACAAAAAAAAATAAATAAACGTTGCCTTAACAAATGGAGCACTTTTTTTTCAAAAAAAGAAGGCAAAGGAAAGAAATATAAAGAGTTTAGATTTCTGCATCGGATGAAAATACATAAAAAAATTTACTTTAAACGTATCCATCTGTAAGAAAAAATATTTTGCTTTATACATAATTCCCAATAAAAAGATTCTTTCTGTGAAGCAAACTTTCCCAAAAGAAAAACAGTTTTTTCTTCAATGACGCTATGGGAGTCAATATTTATCTTCTCATTTTTTAATAATAAAAGTAAGGTTTGAGAACCAAAAAAATTCAATACATGGTAATTAAATTCAATCAAAGAAACATTTTTGCGTCGGCAGAAGAACCACCATCGAGTACACAAACCACAATCTGAAGTATTTCTTCTACATTTTCCCTTTACTTTTTCCCCTCCTTATACTTCAATGCAACAAAAAATTCAAAGAGGAAGAAAAAAAAATATTGATTTCCAGCAAGAAAAAAGAACAAAAAACTAACAAAGAACACGCTGTCTTCACTGCGACTGTTCATCTTCTCGACAAAAATAAAAACAACCCTTGTTTACCTACCGATATTCTTCTATTATTATTGGAAAAATGAGCCACGACCAAATGGCACAAATGATTTTTATTCTTCTAAAAATGTTCTTCGAAAAATCGATATTTTTAATTAACGAGTGTCAGGGTCTTAATCTGCGAGCAAATAACTTCACAATGGAAATTAGAAATGGGGTATTATCAGCTTTAGAGACCGTAATTATTACATAGACGCCATACCGTAAAAATAAGGCGGATCTTAGAGAAATGTGAGCGCTATTGAAAATTAATGCGTAATCAACGTTAAAGCAGACAACAAGGGTCCCAACAAAAGAAATATGGCTTCCAGCTAAAGGAAGTCAGAAAATTACGTAATTAAACTTCTACTAAATCGAATTTATGGGTAGTTAGTTGTTAAGAAGTTTCCTCCAACTCAGGCTTAATGATGTTTTATAATTAACCTTCTAGGTTTCGCGAACAGGTAAGTAGTCTATGTAACTAAAAGATCAACGACGGAGCTTTGCTACAGAATGGTTTTTCAATGCAGTATCCTCATCATTATCAAAATGTGATAAACATACTAACGATAAAGGATAATTTGTTTGATCTTGGATACACAATTTTATACAGGAAAACAGTAAAAAGAAAAACAGCTTTTGTCTACCTGAAATGTGATCAACAGAAGCAGTATAACACGAAGTAAGTAAATTAAAGAATATAAAAGTAATGATTAAAATTTTATGTGTTAAAAACACCCTTAAGTCATAATTATGCATAATTATTTGTTTTATAGATTCATCTGTTTAAATTTCGAAAATATTTTACGTTTAAACTTTTAGATTTACAAAATGAAATTACACCCAATTCCCCTTACCTGTTTTCTTTTTTGGAAGAAATTCAGTTATAAAACATTTTTAGCATTATATATATATATATATATATATATATATATATATATATAAACATATAGTAAGGGATCGTAGTTCGATAATATGTTTGGAAGTTTGATCGTAAGTACTCAAGAAAAGTTACATTTTTTCCTAAGAACAAAAACAATAAAAATAAATGTTTCCCGTTCTTTTCAATGTAATCAAATGATTAACATAGCTATAAATCACATAGTAATTCACCGCTCAAATAGCACGACTCATAATAATTTCTGTTTATTTTTTCTTCAAATAAATGCATACACACACACAGAGAAAACTAATTTCTACTCTCTAAACATTTTATTAGATATTTTTAAAGGTTTTTTTCCATGATATAAATTAAAATTTTATTTTCTTTAAATTGATAGGATCCTCAAGAGTTCAGTATTAAAAATGAAAAACGATTGATTCTGCATATACAGAGAGAAAAGGAAATAGAGACTAATATATAAGGTAGCTATGAAAGTTTTTATATTTTTGTAATGTATAGTAAATGCAAGAATTGCTTAGATTACAAAATTCAAATTACTTATCCCTTATGTTAGCATGTGTTTTACTTTAGTTACTGTTTACACTAATTTAAAATATAATTATAACTCTAAAATTGTTTGACAAACATTGTGTAGTTCATGCGTGTGTGCATTAGGATCTTGAACTAAGTACTAAAGCTATAAAACAGCAAAAAAATGTGCACGAAGTTTAAAGAAACGACTGCTACATTAAGAAAAACTCAGAGATTTTAATTTTAAAAAATATTCTGACTTTACTCAATCCCCTGAAAATGACGCAAGATTGTGCGGATAATCAGATCTCAATATCAAAGAACAGGAGATAATGACCAAAAACAATTCTAGCTTCATGTATCCGACTGCGTTCGGAAACGGGATTTTAAAAAAGCACATAAATGGATAATTTTCATGATATGTAGTGTCACTTAGATTAGAATACATTTATGAAATTGTTTTAAGGGCATTTTGATAAAAAAAAATAATTTAAATACAATATTTCGGAAAAAATTAATTTAGAATAACCTTTTTTCAAAATGTTCTCCTTTTGTGAAAAATGCTTCTATTACAATAATATTTTCCCTGTATATAGCGCAGACCTCTGTACAGAGGCTCAAATAAGATTTTTGAAAAATTCACATTATTTTCGAAGTTACAGCCAATTGAGATAATTATTGGTGTTTTTTTCATAAAATTTCTCTCCTCTGATGTGGTAAAACATGGATAAATCCACTTCTAAGTTATATATTTCAAAAATTCTAGTTGAGCCTCTGTACAGAGGTCTGAGCTATATGCGGGCAAAAATATTATAATAGAAGCATTTTTCACAAAAGGAGAACCTTTTGAAAATGGATCATTCTATGTTCATTCTTTGTCAAAATATTGTACTTAAATAATTTTTTATTGTAATACTATTCTTAAAACAATTTTATATACATTTTCTAATCTACGTGACACTAAATATCATAAATATTATCAATTTATACACTTTTACAAAATCGCGGTTTCGAACGTAGTTGGATAACTTAACATATTAATAATTTTCAGAAGTGTTCAAAGCAAATAATGAACAATATACGAAAGCACAAAACAGGTAAAAGAGATGACTAACCCACGACCATACATTGTGGTAGAGCAGGGCAAGTATTATGGACTCAGAATGTAAGATATTCCTCATTCTCCCTATCCCAAACATTTTTACGTTTGAACATTCGTATAAGTGATTCATAGTTGAATACTGAAAAGGAATTCGAAAGATTAGAATCAGTACTTTTGAAAAGGAAGAAAATGGTTATGTTAAAATATAATTAGTGAATTAGCTCCCCGCTGTGAAAAAATTACATAAAACGAGATGAAACTTTTATTTTATGAATAAATTTACTGTGTGTGTGTGTGTGTATATATACATAAATGCATAAATGTTTTTTCCAAGAACATAAACGGCAAACTTTCTTGATTACCTCACACACAAACACTAATACACATATACACTGCTGGACAATTGCTAAGGACGGATAACACTATCATCCATAGCAACCACAAAATGAAAGGAAGCAAAATGTGGAAAATTAGAATAAGTGCGGGATATTAGTAAGAAGAAGTATGAGTATGCAAATTTTTTAAACGTCTGTTCATCACGTGATAGCGTTCATAAGAGCTTTAAAGGTTTTGACGCGTGTGGACAGTTGTTGTTTCAAGTCAAAGTTTTACAGGAAAGATTTAATAGACGAATTTAAAATTTTTGGCATGTCTTTCCGACATCACATAGATGATTTTATGCGTGGCCGAATTTTTGGAAAAATCGAAGAAGGGCGAAAAGTAACAGATGTTGCCAGTTAGTTCGACATCGCTCACAGCGTTGTTTCACGGCTGTGGAAGTCATTTAAAACTACTGGAATGTGTAGTAGACGGCACGGGGGAGGTCGTGTTAGAAGTACGACGCCTGCAGAAGACAGATATATCGTCCTATCAGCAAAAAGGAACAAGCGCACCACAGCTCAGCAGGTGGCAAATCAGTTTCTTGCTGCCTCAGGAAAGCAGATCTCCCAAAAAACTGTTGTTAGACGTTTGAGGGGAAAAGGACTATACGCACACACACCTGTTGTTCGTGTCCCATTGACCAGACAGCACCGTACTGCCCGTTTGCAATGGTGTCGTGAGCATCACAATTGGACTGAACAGGACTGGGCATGCGTACTATTCTCAGATGAGAGTAGGTTCAGTCTGTCATCGGTTTGTAGACGCCAACTGATCTGGCGCGAGAGTGGTACGGCTTATCATCCAGAAAATATCCAGGAAAAGGACCGATATCCGACATGCAGTATCATGGTGTGGGCCGGCATCATGATCAATGGCCGCACGCGCCTACATGTGGTTGCGAATGGGACTATGACGGGTCAACGATACATTGATGAAGTTCTACTTCCTCCTGTTCGTCTTTTCCGTGGTGCTGTCGGTGATAAATTTGTTTTTATGGACGACAACGCAACATGTCATCGAACACTCGCTGTTCAGGATTGTCTAGACAGCGAGGGTATTCAACGTCCCGTATGGCCAGGGCGTTCTCCAGATCTAAACCCCATTGAAAATGTGTGGGATGCTTTGGGGAGGCAAGTTGCTGGTCGAAACTATCCTCCGACAAACAAGAACACCCTCATCCGTGCACTCACAGAGGAATGGGATAAATTGCCTCAACAGCTGCTGGATAATGTTGTGCAAAGTATGGTACGACGTCTGGAATGTTGCATCACACTCCACGGTGGACATATCCCGTACTGATACCTTTCTTTAAGGTGCCTGCTGACTTTTAGATGCATTGTTCCATTTCTCCGTACGCTGATCAAATGAACTTTTTTTTCTTTCAGATGTTTCACAGCTTTTGTACTTTCCAGAACAATAAATATTCTTTATTCTAATGTCTGAACAGTGTGGCAACTATATTTTATCCTACTAGGCCTCATGTCTCGCTTAATGTTATGCTACATAGCAATTTGTGATCCGTCCTTAGCAATTGTCCAGCAGTGTATATATATGAAACATATAAGGCAAAAAGAACGAATAAGTGTATCCCATCTAATTGAATGTTAAGTAAGAAACCCTGCTTAATTAAGCTAATAAGCACGTCGATTGAACAAAAATTAATAATAGTCAGTATCTATCACACTTAAAGGTATCCGACTACTTTCGAACCGTGATTTTAACAAAAATGCATAAATGGATAATTTTCTTGATATTTAGTGTCACTTAGATTAAAATACATGCATAAAATATTTTTAAAGACATTATGACGAAAAAAAATTATTTAAATACAATTCTGCGGCAAAAAACTAACTTAGAATAACCTTTTTTCAAAACGTTCTCCTTTTATAAAGAATGCTTCTATAATAATAATATTTTGCTTACATAAATTAAATACTTCTCCAGAGAATCTGTACTAGGATTTTTGAAACATTAACATTATTTTCAGAGTTACCACCATTTGAAATAATTATCGGCGTTTTTTTTCTTAAAAATTCTCCCCTCAGTTGTTGTAAAACACGGATAAACCCACTTCTAAGTTATATATTTTAAAAATTCTAGTTCAGCCTCTGTACAGAGATCTGAGCTATACACAAGCAAACTATTATTATAATAGAGGCATTTTTCATGAAAGGAGAATGTTTTGAAAATGGGTCATTCTATGTTCTTTTTTTTTGCAAATATTGTACTTAAATAATTTTTTATTGTAATAATATTCTTAAAACAATTTTATATACGTTTTCTAATCTAAGTGACACTAAATATCATAAATATTATCGATGTATAAGCTTTTCAAAATCACGGTTCCGAACGTAATTGGATACCTTGAATTAGATTCACTTTAAAAATGGTTCTCGTCAAATAAAAGTGGCAAGAACGCATCCAACATGAATCCAGTATTTTTGAAAGTGTAGTAACAATGTAATAAAAATGCGGATTGAGGTCACTTTAGAAGATTACATCAAATGCACACTATCTCTAAACAGTCTGTAAATAGATAACAACATCGAGATTACTCTCTTGATCAGCATGTGACAGTCATTGCTGCTTCAATTGATGATATTTATATTCTGATAAATGTTGATTTTTACGAGCTATATTATAAACAGCTAACTTTTTTATTAGATCATTAGGAAAATGGAAAGGCCATCTTGTTTCCTGTCTTAAATCCGATAGATCACCTTCCAGGCATTTTGGCAAAGCAGTTGTTATTAAATCCTGTATGTATAGTACATTTCCTGTTAATCTGTAACAGGAGCTACACTATGTATGGTCTTCCATACTGATCCAGGGATCTGAAATCTCAATTTCAATGAAAAACCCAGGGCTCAGGGAAAAACATATTCCTTATTAAAAATGCCGAGTTTCCCTAAAATTTTAAAAATTATTCAACTTACAGATTAAGCCAAATAATGAACTTTTTTTATAGTTTTTATTATTTAATTTATAAATACTTGTTTAATATCTTAAAATGTAACATATATTAAAAAAATGTATACAGATTATATAACGATTTTGTTCAATTTAACTAGATATCTTTAGAAATTAGTTCCAAAAAACAGTTATTTCTTAAATTTTGGATCCAATATAGAATTATTGAATCCATAAGATAAAGAATTACTGAAGAAAGCCGTGATTACCGAATGGTCCTTGCCTAAACCTTCATGATCGACAGTGATCACGGTAAAACTATACGTATTCGACTCATGATTTAGTTATAGCGTCTTCTGTCACGAAATAATGGAGCCATTGCACGCTAAATGAAGTTTAACTTCAAAACCCTCCATGTGTTAGGAAACGAAGAGAATTCCTCATCGTCACTTCAGTCGTTTACCCTCAGTAACTTTTCAAACCTGTTTCAAGTAGCCTTAGCTTTGTTATGGTGCATAATAATTTATAAGTTTATATAAATACAATGAAAAAAAACTTATTTCTTTGTTAAATGTCGTTTTCAAACAACATATTCATATATTTCTTGCTAAGAGTTTTTAGTAAACGCTAAAAACATTTTACTAATGTTGATAGAGTTTTACCTTTATTTATGCGGCTTCAAAATTTTCTTCTGTTTGAAGGTAAAATTCTTCTATTTTTAAGAATTTCTTTTTTCTCGATTTTCTCCAGCCAATATATTTCTTTTTATAATTTTCCAGTTTTAATTAAGTTATTTCTCCAGCTTTCTATCCCCTTAAAATTTTTCAAAATAAGTTTAAAAAACTTGAGAGAAATAAAATTATTAAAAACACGAAAGTTTCTTTAAAGTTATGTGAGATACCATGAATTTGTAGTGTGCATAAAGGTGTTTCTATTAGAATCTTTTATAAAAGAAAATTCTATTTTTTCCAAAAAATTTCCGAAGTCAAATAAAAAACCTAATCTAATAGTGAATTTCTCGGCTGTATTATTAATAACACGACAGAAAATTTAATTTGCTTAACTATAGCAAAAATATTTTAAGAAAATTAAGCTAGTTGATAAGTTTTTTTTACTGTACAAAGCATAAACTAATAATGTTATACAATACGCAATATATAGTTTCAAAAAAATATCATTATTAAGCATACTTTAGAATTGATGAAAAATAAAGAAAAACTGTTGCTATAAACTACATATTGCTTTCGTGATATACGACACTATTTTCTTTGAATTAAAATTTTTAATAATTTGCTGTAATATGAGCATGACAAGAAATAAAAAAGTTGTTAAACCTCAACATAATATTGTGAATTATTTTTAGTTTTTATTTAAAAAATTTATTTAAAAATATTTGAAGCTTAACAAATGACATAATTTTAAACACTTTTTTTAATTTTTTCAAAAATTTGCTTAAAACTTGTTTGAAAAATATAACAAAAAAGTAATTAGACAAAAGAATTTCCAAAAAATAACCATAATAGAATACGCATTTAAAAAATAG
Organism: Trichonephila clavipes; assembly: GCA_019973935.1. Lineage (NCBI taxonomy): Eukaryota > Metazoa > Arthropoda > Arachnida > Araneae > Nephilidae > Trichonephila > Trichonephila clavipes. The sequence goes on along the minus strand of BMAU01003312.1, from coordinate 634,790 downwards.
TATTATTGAATGTAATATGAACGCAGTTTTTCCAGAAAGTTTTACCTGTGTGTGTGTTTATTTTAAAAAATTCTAAAAAATGTATGCACATTGGATGATATAAATGTTTCGAGGAAGCAGTTAAAGTACCCGTAACTTCCTTGAATATTAATCTATCAGAAACATGTTTAGTTTTGTGAAACCCACCAATTTAGTAAAAAAATAATAAATAAATAAATACATTTTTAATATGTATTTCAGATATATATATTCTCTTTTTCTCATTAATGCACAGCCCATGAGGGCTAAGGCTTAATGCGCCCATCTCAGTTTTCATAACCGTGGGTACTGAGGTGCATGAGTAGATGTCCTGGTCAAGTGGTCAGCTTGATGCGAAATCCCCAGTGTTTAGTTCCCAAGTACCCACTGAAGGGATATCTATATACTTAATTCTATTTATTGGCAACATTTTTGAAACTTTTCAATACTGGAAACACTCTGTTGCAGAGAAATTGAAATTTTTCTCATTTTAAAAAACATGAAATAGACAAATGTGGTCGCAATAGTCGAGTGGGCAGGATCTCATCCTGTGCACAGTATATAGTAAAAAACAACACTCAAATATTGATGATTTTAGTATGAAAATATGTAGCTTGTGTTTTTGACTCAACGAACTAAAAAATATTAATACTGTAAATAAAAATGTGCTTGGTAAAAATAATAATGTCATAAGCTATCACAATATAGATTTTAACTGAGCATTTCTAAATAATCAAACTTGTCCTTTTGTAAGAATTATATGCTTGAAAGTGACAGTCCATTCATTTTATGGGTACAAACTATGCATACAAGGAAGATAAAAAAAATTTATACACACTTTACTGACGAAAAACGTATGTATTATCATGAGTATTACATGGAAAAAAATGGCTAAGTTTCAGCAAGTGTTCACACACACAAACTGTAATCCCCCCTTCTACAAACATTTTTGAGAATGATGCCGTACATTGTTAGAGACATCTCTAAGAAGTTCTGCACGAATCGCGTGGCTAGCCCTTTCAATTTCATAGCGTGGTTTCTATAATGTGCGCAGTCTCTTGCAGTACACCAGTGCTTATCAAACTTTCAGTATTTGCGACCCAATATTCAATCCTAATTTTCATCGCTCGCCCTTCCATACAATAACAATGAATTGAATTCAAAAATACTATGATTTAACGCTGAAGCTACAAAATGACTTTAACCCCTAAAGTGCCACTGACGTATATAAACGTCTCCCTCCACTTAAGCATTAATTTTCTGGCCGTATATATACGTCTTTCCAGCATTAAATTATTCCGAAGTTTTTGGAATGCAATAAAAATACCTTGACGGTGCTAAGAATGGATTTAATCATTTCAGAAGAATTGCTTATTTATTTCTTTTCTTCCCCCCCCTCCACAAAAAAACATCACATACGTGCGTCTACGTGGAAAACAGTAGCATTAGGGAGCGAATCGCGTAACTTTTAATCGGCTTTTAAGGGATTAATTACAAACCATACAAATTATCAAGATAACTGTTAATATAAGCCCATGGGGTCACTGGTAATTATCAAACTTGTTCTCAGCTTAGTATTGTTGAATTAAGTGTAAAATACGTTGTACAGTAAAAATATATTTATAAGTGTATATTTATATCAGTGTAAATGTATACTTTATTTTTATTATCTCAGATTGTATTTTGTTTGTTTATTTTCAGTAAGTTAATAGTCTTCTTCAATAATCTTTTGTCTTCGACTTTTTAATATGCGCACGCCCCCTCCCTGAGTTATCAAACCCCCTAGGTGGCATGCACCACATTTTGAGAGACGCTGCTGTACACGTTTTTGAGGTACACTCATAAGTAAAACTCAAGTGGAGTTGAATCAGGTAAACTTGTAGGGTACTCAAAACCGGACCACTTCGTTCAATCTACTGACCCGGTGCAATGTTATCCAGATAAGCACGCACATCTGTGTGATAGTGGGGTGAAGCGTCTTCTAAAACACAAGCGCCATCTGTAGCAGAACTACTATTGAACACGTCTAAACACTAATCTCAACTGTTAATACCAACTCTTACAACTAAATCCTTCAGTGAATGAGATCTCTAACTTATAGCATTAACATATTTACCAGTCTTATGATCCCCTGTAAATGGTTGATAGTAATAATTTCCGTCCATAAATAATTATAGATTTTATAGGGAAATAAAAAAAATATTGAGCTTGATTTTACAATAGAACCTAATGTTATATGGACTCTTGGGAGGATTGCAATATTTCGTATGATACAAATATTTAAATTACGCGTAGATTCTAAGTATTTTTTCAAATTTAAAAAAATGTGTAGCAAAGAACTCAATAAAACGAAGGTATTTTTTAAACTTCAATACATAAAAAAAATTCGGACTCATAAATATTAGAGAATAAGTGTGTTTATTAATTTCTTTCCGTGTTATTTTCTTAATGTAATTATCATTTGCTATTAATAATGAAGTAAATAGATCTTTTTCCCAGTTCAGATATTAGATCCTTATTTTACTAATTAGAAAGCCAAATACACTCATTAGTTATTTTGACGGTTGTTGCTACTTCAACTGTGAGATTATATAAACTCAAATCAATAGAAAATGATTCCCGAGATCTATTGTACTTCATTCGAAAGCTTCAGAACTCCATTGAAACCCTTATCTAATTCGAAAATGCTAAAAGCCTCATTATCAGTTTCTCTCAAATGACTAAGGAACTTCGCAGCCATTAAAATTAATTGAATTCAAACAGATGAAGCCACATTGTGGAACATTTACATGTTGATTTAATTGGAACAAATATTCTTAATGATGTTTCGGTTTATGTGTTATCGGAAAGATCAGTAAGTGGCTTAATTTCATGCATGTGTTATTACGTTTCTATAGAACAATTTATTTTGAATTCAATTACTTAAGTCTATTTATTCAAATGTGTATTAAAACACAAGGTAAAGTTATTAATATACCAAAGGTGTGTTTAAAGATTTTCATGGAAATAGCGTATTTTTATTGTACTTTTTAATTAATAATTTTTAATTTTTAATAATTCAAAACTCTTATTCCTCTTATAGAATTTTTTTGTATTATTTTTGTGGTTTTGAAATATCTGTAATCTTATTACTAAGTGCAGTTTGGCTTATATTTTTACATCTATTCGTGTTAACTATATGCAAATAATACAATGAAAAGAGACAATTCCTGAAATGAAATAGCTTTCAATATTCCCATTAAATAAATGTGCAGCTCCCATCAAAATTACACATTATTGAAGACTGGTTGTGTAGAGAGATGCTTAATACTCATTAAATCCGACGAGGTTTAGTGTCCTTTCATTGGTTTGATGTGGTAGTTTGGGGATGGGGTGTACCAATTCAAGAGTCATCTTCATCACTTGACCGAGGTTCAAAACTACGAGATTCACCACCAATAGCCCTCTTATTGCTTTAGAGAATAACGTTAATAAACACTCAGTCAGGTTTTCTTTTCTCTTTCATTTATCTTCAGATTTTACAACAGATCCATTTACTAAGAAAAATATTTTACAGTTTATAAGGAGAAGTGCATTGAAATTTTAAACTTTCAGTCATAATAAATAAATCTTTTTAATTTCTTGAAACGGAATGAGCTATCTTTGTCGACGAATCTACTGTCATTATGCAGGTAGTTTTCTTTACGAGCAATCGTCGAATCCCATATAAAACGCTTCTGCTAAAGCTAACTTTTGCTAACATTTTATTAGTTCAATGCGTTAGTATATACATACGTGTTTGAAAACTTAAAAAATTACAAAAAATGAAGTACAATATGGTTCGACACAGCAGTGTGGTGTGACCCAATTTATTGTAAACAGGAAACAAGTGATGCCACATTTTCAAATAAGGAGCAATTTCACTCAAATATTCTGTAACCAATAACAAAAAACATCTTTTAGGCATCTCTTTTTCATTTGCATATAACACGTTCTTTTAACCAGTAAATAAAAACACACTTCATCTTAACGTCTTAGTCATGCATAAGCGTATGGAAAAATTATCACTATCCAACAATCGCATTTTAATACGATATTATATTTTTGGTTTTCCAAAATGATTGCAATTGCGTGCCTCCGGCAACGAAAGTAGTTCTTTTAAGGATATTTTTTTATAAATAGAGAAAATTTAATATCGGGAACAATCATTTAAATTAACACTAAGGGACCTTTAAAAGACCTTTCATCCATTAAAAATGAATTAATGTTTCCCTTATGCAAATTATTCGCACATTTTTAAAAAATATTTTTTCTAATTATATTATGTTTTATAATTGTATTACACAAATGAACTTTGAATATCTTTATCTTAAAACTTATTCATCATGTGCATTTTTTAAACTTTAAATATCATAAATAATACAAATATTAGCATATGTCTTAATATTTTAGGTAATGTTTTTGCACGTACATGAAATCATGCATATTTGATTTTCAAACCCAGACATAAATTTGAATTTCTGGACATACTTTATAACGTTTTATAGAAGCCTTAAACAAAAACATGTAATTATCTTTGATAAAAGAAAAATGTCCTGGAATTTATTTTTTATTTCAAGTAGCACTTCTGAATTTTTTCTCAATTATTTTAAAAGGTATTTAATACTTATTTTATTTGTTTTTTGTATTTAATACCATTTTTTATCTCTTCATGATAATTAAATTTATTTTAACAGAAATTACATTGAAAGGGCCTAATTATGTATTTTTATTTTTTTAATTTATTTTATTTCTAAAAAAGTGCTCTGAAAGAGTTTCTTATACCTTAAAATAAATAGCAATACGTACATTGCGTCCTCACACGCCCATGTACATTTGTTGTAAGATTGAAAATGCATTATATTTACAATAACCTGTTTTTTGTCTTATTCCTAATGTTTCAAATGTTGTAAAAATCAATTTTAAAATCATGTAAGGTACAGCAATGAAATACACAACACCTTTTATAACGATGGCCACAGATTTTTCAAATGAGGGACATTTCCAAAACTAATAAACACGCCTAAATAACAATGATTGCCGAACATAAATCCAGTCCAAGTCTATGCAGTGAGACAGGAGTTCCTTTTCCGAAATACTTCCGAACGTTAAATTTTAAAATGAATGTTCTCAACCTTTCAGTAAGATATAACATTATTTTCCGGAAAGGACAGAGTTTCATAACGTTCGAATTCGAACGATGTTTTTATAGTTCGGCCGGGTAGCATATTTCACACAAAATGGTCGTATCCGGATGACGGCCGTTACTGAAACGTCTTTTCCCTTTTTTTACGCTTCGAGGACATTATTATACATCATATTTTATATTACTCCTTTTTCTGGTTTTGGGTAATAAATCGTGAATGTTGTTATTTTGGCGGCCATCTTCATTTTGCTGCGGAAGTTAAACCCCGTGTAACTATGGCGTCATCTACAAATCGGTTTTTATGAGTGGCAGATCTATAAATGAATGAAGGTGCCAGTTTTGTAAATAAATAATGCGTCTTTCATAAAGGATTTTATTATTGAGTTTGTATTGACATTAGAAACAAAACAGAATTTAGTTTAAATTATCTGTGAGTGTGTTATTTTAAAGATTTATTTCTAATATATTTTGCACAATACTTTAATTTACGTTTATTGTCGGGAAATGGTACTTGAAAATATATAAAAGGGTAAGACGAAAATTAATTTTATTTTTATATTTTTTAAGGTATCCGACTACGTTCGGAACCATGATTTTAAAAAAGCGCAAAAATGAATAATTTTCATGATATTTAGTGTCACTCAGATTAGAATACATGCATAAAATTCTTTTAAGGACATTTTTTGACAAAAAAATTATTTAAATATACTATTTTGGCAAAAAAATTAACTTAGAGTAATCTTTTTCCCAAATGTTCTTCTTTTGTGAAAAAATGGTTCTATCATAATAATATTTTGCCTGTATTTAGCTCAGACCTCTCTACATAGGCTCAACTAGAAGTTTTGAAAAGTTCACATTATTTTCAGAGTTAAAACCAATTGAAATAATTATTCGCGTTTTTTTTTCTTAAAATTGCTCCCCTCTGTTATCGTAAAATATGAATAAACTCACTTCTAAGTTATATATTTCAAAAATTCTAGTTGAGCCTCTGAACAGAGATCTGAGCTATATACAGACAAAATATTATTCTAATAGAAGCATTTTTCTCAAAAGGAGAACATTTGGAAAAAAGATTAATCTAAGTTAACTTTTTGCCAAAATATTGTATTTAAATAAATTTTTTTTTCAAAATGTCCTTAAAACAATTTTATGCATATATTCTAATATAAGTGACACTAAATATCATGAAAATTTTCCATTTATGCGCTTTTGAAAATCACGGTTCCAAACGTAGTCGGATACCTTAAAGCAATTCTTGTTTTTGTACTCTAAATAAAATGCAATAAGTAACATATTGGGTGTTAGAAAAGTAGGACTACACATTCAGCTTTTAATTTTGTGCCAAAAATGTTCTATTACAGTTTTTTTGTCCCATAAAGAAAATACAAAAAAATTTTTTGCAATGCTTGATTGCAATATTTCAATGTACGCACCATTAATTACAGGCAACGCATTGAGTGTATGAGAAGTAACGTCATTTCAGCTTCTGCTAGGGTGCCGATATTTTGTTTTTGACAAACAATACGCTACCTGTCGTCATAAATCTTTCCTGCCACTTATAAATTGTCGATCTTGAAGTCGGGTTTCGTTTATAGGTAGTCCAAAATTTACGGTGTATATGTGTTGCAGATTTACTTTCGATAAAACCAGGCTACCATTTGCGCATTTTCCTACAGTGAAGCCGTTTGTAACGAGAATGTTGCAAAGCGTGGAGATTGTACATTTAGATCGCATTTCTATAAATATAATTTTGAATCGCTTCTTTATGAAAGCTAAATTGCTGTTATTGTCGTGTCCAGCCCTAAAGGAAATGAAGGAAAGTTGTCAGAGCCTGAGACAGGTTGGAATTCTACATGACAGATGGCGACACCACCTATCTCCAACTCAACAATTTAGGCATGGGCTAGAGAGCAGGGAGATATTCTCCAACACCCTACACCCGTGGTTTCTGCAGCACCACGGGTGCAGCCACCCACAGGACACACATCTCACCTACACATCTCACACCACACATCTCACACCACACATCTCACACCACACATCTCACACCACACATCTCACACCACACATCTCACACATCTCACACCACACATCTCACACCACACATCTCACACCACACACATCTCACCACCCACAGTACTTTCGAACTCGCTGATTTAACGAGCAAGTACTCCGTGTGTACTCGGAAGGTATTTATTTGATGGGATCCGACATCAAACGCATGCCTTTCAGTCTAGAGTCTGGTGCTTTAATCATTAAGCTATCCACGGCTTTGAAACATAGATTAACGTAAGCGGAAAACACTGCTTATTTCTAATTCCTTTTTGAAAGTGTAGTCATAATTTCACAATTGAAATTGTTCTGACAGATTGGTAGAAATTCTTTGTTTCAACTATCAATGAAGAATTAGTTAAAGTAAATGAAAATGAGTTACTTGATTTGCAAAAAAAATCTAGAAACGAAAATTAAGGATTAAGCTTCCAAAATATATTAAATAATTTAAACAAAAGTACCAAACAAATATAAATCCAGCATGACATGATCTAATTGAAATTTTAACAATTAAAAAATGGTAAAGATTATAAACTAATCCAATCATTTTTTTTCATAAAATCCTCATTCGTTGTATTATTTAGATTTTAATAATGTTATTTATGTCTCAATCATTTTAAATTTCGTTTAATATTTTAAATCGATAAAAAAATGTCTCGAGTGAGCAATATAGAATTAATAAAGGAAATTCCTTGATGTTTTTTTATTAATTATATATGTCTTACGTTGTTCTTAAATATTCCTGTGGTAAAGCAAATACAAGATTTTCATCAGTTAATATAATTTTAATTAGAAGACAAATTTACGCTTTTTCCAAGAAAATAAAGCTATTGAGAATTCTAAAAAATATTCAGCTAACTATTAAATACACATCCAATTCATATTTTAGAAAATTCATTACGTAATTCAGAAATTGAAACTGTTAAAAAATTACTTCAAAAATGAGTTATACCTTCTCTAAACTATTATATGCATACATATTTACCTATGTTTTAAAAGTAAATCCCTTGTGCAAACGAGAAACAACAATTTTTGATTCTGTATAAAGAAATAAATTAAAAGCTGTATTGAGATATGTGCACAATTTCTTTTTTCAAAATATTTGCAATTTGTAAAAAGAATTTTATTACAAATAAAAGAGTTTTTTCTTTTAACTGCAAGTGAAAAACATAGTATTTTAAGAATATATTTATTTAAACCACGCAAAATTATAGTTTATTAAGACAAAAAGTATAAACCTATATACGTGAATTGTTATAAAAACTAAGCATCAATAAGATTTGATAAATAAGATTACAAGTCACAAGAAGCTCTATGCAATGCATCTTGAAATACTACATACGAAAAAAATTCTTAAAACTAAATAAAAGCCCTGATCTCTACAGACTATATATAATGTGGTTAATCTCTTAAATATAATTAAATTACAGTTACTCTTGGTATTTTAGTTTTTGCAGTCTAAGAGTATCTTACAACTTATAGTTTTCTTTTCTTGTTAACGTAACAAAATTAAAATATTTGCTGTACTAATTAATTGCATAGTAATGAATCATTTAATTGTATTATTTTTCCTGGAGTGTGCGTGAGTGAGTGTTTTCATATTTATTTCATTCTATTAAGATTTCATATAAGAAATGGATATTTTCTTATGGGTTTAAATAGGTTCCGTTTGGCAAAAGCAGTTTTATATTTTTTAATATAAATTGTACAATTAGGTAGTCTGCTATTTCAATGACAAAAGGAAAAATCTTTAAATGTTTTGTTTTTTCAAGGGTTTTTCTTCTTTTGTGCGTTAATTTATGATTTATAAAGCAATATCTATTAGAAACTCTCCTGTTATAACAACTGATGATGTAACATTATTCTAAAAAGTTATTCTAAAAATACAGTAATATTAGACATATTTTATCTTTTCAACTCTTAGTATGTGTGAATGAGCCAAAAATAAGTTCTTGTAGCTTAACTGTGCATTCTAAAAACTGTTATATTTAATTTTGGCAACGTTTAATGTGATTACGTATCTTCGAATTTAAATGACAATATTATACATTAACGGTGTTATTCAAATTTATTTAAAATATCCAGTAAGCTACGTTTATTCTGATTCAGTTTACGAAAAAAGATGTTCCATTATTTATTTTAAATACCGAAACATACATTTCAGGTTAATAAGATTTGAAATCATAAAAAATCAACATTAGTTCTTAAATCATTGAAGACATCAATGAATAATAATATATATATATATATATATATATATATATATATATATATATATATATATCAAATATAAGTAATAAAATTTAAAATAATCTTCGCACATTATGGTTTGATTTTTTTCTCAATGTTCCTATTCTGCATTTTCTACTTACGCTCGTTCGATAACGCGCTTGGAAATCATCAACATAAATTATAGCTCTCATTACTTGTTAAATCTGGAATTGTATTAACTCAATTATATTGTATATTGAAATAATTTTTAATCCTCTTTAATCGGATTAGAAATTTTGAAACTAATTTACTGTGAAAAACTTTTGTCACCTGTTTCAATTTCCTCCTACAATTAACTCTTAAATTACGCCATTAAATTCCTGGTAAATTGTTTTGGCCACGAGAACGTTTTTCTTTAGTTCTTTAATTTAAAACAGTAAATATATCTATTTTTTTCTTTCTTACAGCCACCATCAAATTCAGCATTCTATAGGTTGAATATTATTCTTCGCGATTTATATTTTCTAAGTTTAGGCTTTTACTTATATCTTTATTTTGTTAATTCACAAGATTGATAATGAAATCTTGTCTTTTGAGGCTAGGTTCGGGGACCAAATCATTTTAAATTAATTTCCGGAGAATTATTTTGTTTTTAATGACATAAATAGGCTTAAAGAGTCATAATTATTAAATAACTTTATCACCTTTTGTTTAGAAAATACATTATTTTTGTGAAATGTTAGCAATATTTTCAAAGTTAAGAAAAAGCCATAAATAAAAATACATTGAACATAATACAATTTTAATTTTAATCTACTTATTGATTCATCTCAAATGTCGTAAACAGCAGGATAAAAAATATTTTAAGAAATAAATATTTTATAAGCATTTTTTTAAACTGTTGTTAATGATTTTTCGTCAAAAGTACTATATGTTCTAAGCTAAAAATGGCTGTAAAATGGGATTAAATATTATTACCTTAAAGCCTGCAGTTTGTTACACTCTAAGAAACTTATTGCATTAGTGTTATAACTTTTATTGAATTTGATTGGATTATTTTGGAGATATCTGTTGTTTTTACGCACAAATTATCGTGAAAATTTCATTCTTCAAAAACACATTAGCACACGCCTTTTTAGAGATGATTTCAATCATTTCTTTGGACAAAACATTCAATATAAAATAGTACACTTACCGACATATGTTGTAAAAAAGTACAATACATTTCTCACTGATATACTGAAATATTCATTACATTATTCTAAATAATATCGGTAATAAAAAAATTAGATTCAAATGAACCAACAAAACAGTTGATATTTTTTCCCTTTAGTTTAACTTTGAACTGAATGCCGGCGTATATGAAACCGTTTTTCTTTCAATTGCTGAAAGAAATTTCAGAGAAGCATTTTCAGAGAAGTTAAATAAAATGAACCAGTCAAACATTTTACGTATCCTAAAATGTTAAAACCTTTAACCCTTTATACATCTACCGCATTATGAATTACTGCGGTTTTTTCCATATAATATTTTTTTGGAATCACTACATTGAATATTAAGGGACATACGTCAACAAATTACTCAACTTTGGGAAATTTCATCCGTTAGAGCTAATTAATTAATTAAAGATAATCAATAAAATTAATTATATATGCACTGTTTACTTAAAATAAATAGTCAAATCATTTTCTAAAGTTTTCATCAACATACAAAAAATAAAACACTTACTTTTGACACTAACATTTTTTTCAGAACAAAAATGACAATCTTCGCAACCACTAAAAACGCTATTTCTGCTATTAAACTATTCGCCTTCTCCGCTAAAATACTTATCATAGAACCCGTGCTGTCATATAACCTAGAAGAGTAGATTTAAAAAAATATTATTGCTAAGTATTGTCAGAGTATTCATGTAATTTTAAAGGGAGTGTTACGTATAAATACCGTCGATAGATAAAGGGTTAAACTCTTAATCGATACTTCACATTTAGGTTTTGAAATAAATTATGTTACCATTAAGGTATCCAACTACATTCGGAACCGTGATTTTCCAAAAGCGGATAAAGGGATGATATTTATGATATTTATTGTCACTTAGATTAGAAAATGTATATAAAATTCTTTGAAGAATACTATTGCAAAAAAAATTATTTAAGTACAATATTCTGACAAAAAATGAACATAGAATGACCCATTTTCAAAATATTCTCCTTTTGTGAAAAGAGCTTCTATTATAATAATATTTTTCTGTATATAACTCAGACCTCTGTACAAAGGTTCAACTAGAACTTTTGAAATATATAACTTAGAAGTGGGTTTATCCACATTTTACGACAATAGAGGGGATCAATTTTAAGAAAAAAACGCCGATAATTTTATTTCAATTGGTAGTAACCCTAAAACTAATGTGAATTTTTCAAAAATACTAGTTCAGACTCTATGGAGAAGTCTTTACTTTCTATAAACGAAATATTATTATTTTTAAAAGCATTTTTTATAAAAGGAGAACATTTTGGAAAAAGATTATTCTAAGTTAATTTTTTTGCCAAAATAGTGTATTTAAATAAAAACCTTTTTGTCAAACTGTCCTTAAAACAATTTTATACATATATTCTAATGTAAGTGACACTAAATATCATGAAAATTATCCATTTGTGCGGTTTTTAAAATCACGGTTCGGAACGTAGTCGGATACCTTAAAGTTAAGGCCAACAAATAAAAACACGCTAATTATTTAGCTTTTAATATGCAGTACTTTTTGCCTCCTTAGTTTTTTGTGTAATTGAAAACTTTTAGCTAATGAATAATTCACAAAATTACAAATAAAATTGTGTTTGCTTCTTTAAAGAAGGACATTAATTAATTTAAGTGGGGTTTTTTTTTTGCTAATAATTTGAAATTTAAGTATATCCTTTATAGTGCAACACCTGCCCTTATTTGCACTATTATATTTACTTGTGTTTTAGTCAAACCTAGTAATTTAATATCCATTATTTTATGCAATATTCTTGACAATATTTGCCATGTATCTCACACTCGTGTAATGAAATTTATTAATCAGATTACTTCATTCAAATGTCATTGTCAATGACATTTCCGGTAACAGATAATCTGGACGTGCCAAACTTTCTAACGCATGCACTTTCGATTTGAGATCGCCTCATAGGCAATAATTACAGGCTGTCAGATTGGTGGAGCGAGTGGCGAAAGATTAGGAAATGTTTCCAAGCACTTTGTTTCAAGTGAATCAGTGATTTCCTCCAATTCACTTTTCGAATTCTGGTATCAGTGACTCGTTCCCTTAAGGTATCCGACTACGTTCGGAACCGTGATTTTAAAAAAGCGCATAAATGGATAACTTTCATGATATTTAGTGTCACTCAGATTAGAATACATGCATAAAATTGTTTTAGGGACAGTTTTACAAAAAATATTATTTAAATATATTATTTTGGCAAAAAATTAACCTAGAATAATAATTTTTCCAAATGTTCTCCTTTTGTGAAGAATAATTCTATTAGAATAATATTTTGCATGTATATAGCTCAGACCTCTCTACAGAGGCTCAACTAGAATTTTTGAAAAATTCACATTATTTTCAGAGTTACCCCCAATTAAAATAATTATTGGCGTCTTTTTCTTAAAATTTCTCCCCTCTGTTGTCGTAAAATATGAATAAACCCACTTCTAAGTTATATATTTAACAAATCATAGTTGAGCCTCTGTAGATAGGTCTGGGCTATATACAGGCAAAATATTATTATAATAGAACCATTTTTCACAAAAGGAGAACATTTGGAAAAAAGATTATTCTAAGTTAATTTTTTGCCAAAATATTGTATTTAAATAATTTTTTTTGTCAAAATGTCCTTAAAACAATTTTATGCATATAATATAATCTAAGTGACACTAAATATCATGAAAATTATCCATTTATGCGGTTTTGAAAAATCATAGTTCCGAACGTAGTCAGATAACTTAAACTTATATTGGTAACACATTAAAAAAGTTTTATCATAAAATGTACTTCAAAAGAAATATTTATTGTGAAATATATATTTTTTACGACACATTACATAATGAAGTGACTTGTGTATCAAATGCATCATTATTACATTTGTAAAATGTAAAATGCGTAACAGCTGTAGGTGAGTTGTGGAATACGTTAAAAATTTAACAAATGTGTGTGATATATTCTGATAGTAGGAAAGTATCATATATTCAAAAATAGCTTCGAATGTAATTGGGTAATGGAAATTATTTTTTGAATTATTTTTAATTCCCGTGCACCAAAAGTATCTCATGGGGCTAACAGAAGTAAGTAAAACAAACAAAATAAGATCAATAAAATAAAAAATAATTAACAAAGCAAAATTTAAGAAATAATGGAAATAACAAAAACAAATAAGTTACAAAGGCAAAAATTCATTACAAAGTAAAAGAATTACAAAACCAATGCTATGAAATTACAAAATAGAGCAATGAAAAATCAACAAAAGTTACAAAATTAAATCAGTTAAAATACAAAATAAAGTGAACGAACAAGTTGAAAAAAAATTAGGCCAGTTGATTTTAAGAGCATGCAGTTAAATTTTCAGGGATTTTCTTTCTTTCTTAAATATTGAACAAAAAGATGCTGTCCAACAACATCACGATCCTGATGCTTGGAAGGACACAGGTTAAATCAGTGCTTCTCAAACTTTCAATGTTGGCAACCCAATTTTCAATCATAATTTTCATCACGCCCGCTCCATATAATAACAATGTATTGAATTCAATAACAATGTATTCTAATTCTAAAACTAGAATGCGTAAAAATCATCAAGATAAGTATTAAATTATGTATAAGATAGGCCCCTGGGTAAATTAATTTACATTAGCTTAGTCCACTAATTTAGTATTGATGATAAAATGCATTGAGCAGTACTGATATATTTATAAGTATTTTATATTAGTGTAAATATGTATTTTATTTATTGTGTCAGAATGTTTTTTTGCTTTTGCTTCCTTTCAGTAAATTAATATATTTTTTTAAATAATCTTTTATTTTTGATATGCTTGCGACCTCCTAGTAGGATTGTCACGCTCCCCCCCCAGTAGGATTATCATACCCCCCAAGGGAACACACCCCACAGTTTGAGAAACACTGGTTTAAGTCTATTGAGGTGCACTTTAAAATTACGGTAACCAGTAAGGTATTGCGTGATTTTACAATTTGCAAAAAAGTGATCATAAGATATTTTTTGTGAAATACAGTCGGACTTCTATATAGCGAAGTTGCTAATTCTAGGTAAACGGTTCGTTATATGGGAAATTCGTTGTATAGAAAGTGATCTTTTAATATACTTTATAAACCACATAAAACAAATTTCAAATTCATAAACCCTATATATTAAAAAATATAATTCTTCACACCTTTTTTTTTAAATTAATATATGTTTGTTTTATATATCTTACCCATCAAAAAAAGAAAAGAAAGAAAAACTGCAAGGAAAACAAGAAAAAACAATGTCAAATGTGTTACTTATTTTCAATATTAAGAAACTAATTTTATTTTAAAATTAATGAATTCTAAGGATATTTTCTAATTTAAAGTATTCAAGTATTATTAAACACACATTATTTTATAACTAGAACACGGGGACACGAGACAACTCCACTGAGTGTGAAAGGAGACATTGAAAATGTTTCCAGTGAACTAGACAATGAGAGTTAAATGATCCAATGTTGCACTTCTTGGAAGAAACGTCCAGAACTCTACTGCTCTGGATGAGTTAGGATCTAATAAAACCAGTTCAAGATTTATGACCAGGGTAAAAGGCGTTAACGAGAGAATAACTTGAAATGTGTGTGTTCAAAAATACTTTAAAAACAGGGAGAAAAAAATTGAATCACAAAAGAAAAAGTTCGTTACATAGAAAATGCACTTCGCTCTAGAGAGGTTATTAAACGAAGAAATTCGGAAAATGTTCAAGGTTCCAAGAAAAAGTTCGCTATATAGAAAAATTCGCAGTATAGAGGTTCGTTATATCGAGGTTCGACTGCAGCTGCATAAAATTTCTTTGTCAGAAAAGAGTGAGCTGATTGTGTATACTGAGTGTTTCAAAGAGAGACAACGTTTTATTCAGTTCTTTTCTTGTAGAATGATTTCGAAATATCAACTGAAATTTCAATCTCCCACTTGGTTGCGGATTTCGCCAAGAATTCGGCCCTTTCGTTTCGAAGTATTCTAGTATGGCCACGAACAAAAGAGTAAAAAACACTAGGATATTTAAATCCTTAGGAGTTTTAAGATTCTTTTTAATTTGCACAAGAATATTATTGCAAGATGAAATATTTTGTAGAATTTCTAAGAAAGAAAGAGAATCTAAACAAATTACATAATTAAAAGAGCCTTTATCCTGGATAATAACTGAATATTGAAACCCGTTAACAGACTGGAATTAGGGTGTCTAATTTTATTACTTAAAAAAAAAATTAGGAACACTTTTAATATAGATGTGGTCACCAAATACTTCTTATTATAAAATAAAATAAAGAACATAATAAAGAGCAGTAAATAAGTACTTTTATTTATGTACATATATTAAAAAGAGAGCCTTGAATTTGTACAACATAGTAGTTAACAACTGCAATTTCTGTTCATTAAATTTTAGCCTCTTTCACAAATTAACTCCGTAATATGTGCATATAATTAGAGAAAATTTGCAATTCTCAACTAAAATACATTGCATTCTATATTTCAATAAATTATCCTTTTACTCTGGTGAAGTGTTTTTGGAGAAGTTCATACGAATTCATGACATAAAAATTAAATAACTGTAGTTATAGTAATTTCTCCTTTTTTGCACAATGTCTAGACATTATATTTTGCAAAATATATCAACAATATTGTAAAATACTTGCAATATTTCAAAATTGCTGTGACTGTCTTTAAGTATATTTGCTTATTTTATATCTGAATAATTTTATAAAACTCAGTTAGTAATGTGTATTTCTATCTAATATGAATATTTAATGTCAATAAAGTACATTTAAATGTAAATATTTTTTTAAAAATGTATTCATTAATTAAGTTGTTTTTACCTTTTGCAAAAATAAAGCTTGTTTAAAGTATAATAATAATATTGTACTGTATATGCATATATTATTACAACTCTATATATATTATTTTAAATCTCTATATTATTATATACATATGTTGCCTTTATATTACTATACTAGCTGTACCTTCAAACGCGTTGCTGTGGCTCAGTATCGTTAAAAAAAAGGAATGAGAAAGCACACATTTTTAATATTTTAACCATTTGCACTTAAGTACGATTCTTTGCATTTGCACTTATAAAGTATGATTCTTTTTCTAAACAAAAGTATGAACATGCATAAACAAAACTTTTCTAAACAGATTTCAGTTGTTAATGGAATACATGGTTTACATGATGTTACATGATGACAGTTTGTTTTTGTCTTTATATTATGGAACCTAAAATTATTTATGTTGTCTCCATAATGGAGGCTTAAATGAATTAAATTGGCTATTTTTCGATAAAGAAGCTTTTGCAGTTTAGAAACAATGGACCTTTTTATGCCAGTAGAAATTACACAAAATCCCCATTCAATTCATCCTTGCCATCACCCATAAAGTATATTTGTAGGAATTTATGTTGACTATCTGTGAATAGAAGCAGAGAGCCAGCTTTATGATAAATTTATCCTTTCATTTTGAAAGTTGACCCGCATTGTTACAATTCCTATTCCAAACGATATTTAATTGGAAAACGGGAATTGTATTTCCTGATGTTTTAGATAGGAAATGCTTTGATTCCACAGTATATCTGGCAAGAAAAGTTTTTAATGTCTTTGGTCATTTTTCATGTTGGGGCACTTTAATTTTTCTAGTGGCATAACACATTCATTTTGTTTCTCCATTAAATTTCAGAGCCTTGCAATTACGACACTCTGAAGTCATTGTGCTGATGAGAATATCTTGGCTCAATTTATAATCCTCAGCTGGGTTGTACCGAATTTAACGTGTTGGAAATCATGTTATTGCTTTTCACAAAGTCATATTTGATGCTGTTTCTCGTTGACATTTTTCAGTCATATACAGCCTACTGTGTTCTTTTTGTTGAGAACAGAGCTGATCTGATGTAGAAAAATTCTAATGATGTGCTCAGAAACGTGCATCGTCAACTCTAGCTGCAAATTGCTCTGCTGCTTCCTCAGCGAGTATGCGAGCCATACTTTGTCTGGTTTGCTCGTTCGCTGATGCCTGTTCTTCCTTAGTTTGATGTGCAATTACTCCTCACATTGCTTTTGCTAGGCGAGTATGATGACTTGGATTTTTTGCAACGCATTATTTTTATGTACTGAATCCAACTGACTGCACTTAAAAAAGATTAAAACAAAAACGTATGACATTGCAAAAACATTTTAAAAAGGGAAAAAACAGAGATAGAAAGAAAGGAAAGAATAAAAATAAAAAAGGCAAACAAAATGTTTAACTTCAAACATAAATCAACCAACACACCCCAATTCCAATGCAATGAGAAACAGAGTATTTCATTCCATTCAAACAAATCATTCCCAAAGAGGTCAATACCAATATATAATTTGAAGTCATATGAACAATTATTGGAAGAGGTCAATTTCCATCAATTACATTGAGAAATAAGAAAAGCAGTTAAAAAACTAAATGAAAAACAATGAAAAAAAATATAAAATGTATACGCATAAAATCAACACTGCAATAAAAGACGCAGTTCAATACCAACGCAGTGTAGCACAAATAATTAAGGTGATTGCCTATGTTCAAAATATCACCGATAATTAAACCATATAATTAATGACACGAGTTACAACCAAATCAAATTTGTGCATTGTTTGCAATTAGAATTTGGCTGCCTGCTTTCCTTCATCTCCAACAGAGTTAAGATAGAAATATAAATCCTATAGCTGACAGAGAGAGAGAAGATATTTTTTGTTTAATACGCAAGGAAAATTTAAATAGGAATATGGATTTCACAGCAGAAATCTACGACAAAGCCTTGATAAAGATTGAAGATTTTTGCAATTCAAAACTTGACTGGCATTTGCAATAATTATCAACAACATTCAGGGTCTACCTTTAAAATTGAGCAGCTTAAGTCTAGACATAGATTACTCCTCGCATGGACAATTATTTGTTGTGTGTTCTAGAGTATTCGGTGATGGCAAGGATGAATTGAATGCACACTGCGGAATGTCTACTACAGGGACTAAAAGGTCCATTGTTTCTAAACTGCTAGATCTTCTTCACTGAAAAAAAGACATTTTAATGCACATTGAAGCCTCCACTATTGAAACAATTTAAATAATTTTAGGTTCATAACATAAGGACAAAAACGAACCATTATAACTTCAAGAATATTTCGTTAACAAATAACAAATGAAATCTGTTAGAAAAGTTTTGTTTATGCATATAGTTACACACATTTCTTTTATAAAAAAGATCATACTTCAAATGCAAATGGTTAAATATATCAGAAACATATGCTTTCTCATTCCTTTTGTCTTAAACCAGACTGAGCCACAGGAACGTGTGGCAGTGTAGAGCTCGTTTTTTAACATAAAAATACATACCTTAAGAGTGAAAATAATTAGAAATGTGTGCTTTCTCTTTTCAACCAAGACTGAGTCCCAGCAACGCGTGGCTGGATACACACAGCTAGTTATAACAGACTTAAATCTTAAAAAACTATCAAAAGCAAATTATGGTTCAACATTTTTATAAAAAAGCCATAAACAGTTCCAAACTAACAAAAAATATATATGAGAAAATATTAATTTAGTCATTTATATTTCAGAGTGACATCAAATGAAAGTTTGAAATCCCACCAAATAGATCCTTTTTAATCAATCTAATATTTTACCGCTCCAACTCTTAGAAATCTTAACTGTTGGCATAAAGGTCCAAATCCCAGTGCAGAAAAATATTATTTTATTCAAACAGGTATAGAATGATTTCCCGTTATTGAATGGCATTTGGCAATGTCTTCTGATTTGAGGTAAATGGTGGACTGAAAAAGAAATGTAACCTCCAAATATAAAGAATTATATAACAATTTAATTTAGAATTACTGGAGAAAGATAAATTTGTAGAACATTTTATATCAGTACGCTATTTAGCATGATTTTGAAATCTCGCCAAGTAGATCTTTGTCAGCGTCTAATGTTATCACTTAAACTTTAAGAACTTTTAACTATTTCTTGGAAAAATTAATATCATACTGAAGTCAAATTAGAATATATATAAAAATTATCTAAAGCAGATAAGCCAATCTTGGAAATGCAATAGATCAAATTCTTTTTTTACACAATTTTGAAATGACACGTTACACAAACTTCTGTTCTAGCACGAACTCCTCTTTTCGTTCCATTGTAATTTTAATCAGAAGATGGTCGGAATATGCCGACATATATGTATGTGGCTTGATTTACTTCATGTGGCTTTTTTACTTTTTATTCTAGAATTTCGGAGAATATCTGATTTTCCTAATCGCTTTTTCTTTTATTTTGTTGTACTTAATAGCAATTCGTTCATCAGTATAATTGCATTATGTATTAAAGTGTTTAGTTTGTAGGATACAATAAACAATTTCCTTAAATTTCCAAAAGTTGACGTTCATGTTAATTTTATTTTAATTCAATGGTGAAATTTTCAGTATTATCAGGGTATTATAGCAGCATTGGAAATGCACCACATAATGTAAATGTTTCAATGTAAACCCATAGAAAAAAATTTTACTGTTCTGGAAGCATGGAGAAAGTTAACAATTAAGGATGACTTTATACATGTTTATTTCGTTATTAAACAATTGTATTAATCGATTTTGAATGCTTGTTGGAGAAATATTTTCCCAGCATGAATCCAAGTGGAAGTTTCGTAGTACAAAAATCAGTTGTGTGGTCTGAAATTATAACTCTATCAAATTAAACTGGTGGCGAAGGTTTTAATTACATGCAAAGCACTAATTTTATTTTTTTCCTGTAATAAAAATGAATTATTTTTGTTTTATAAATTTGTAACATGGATTTTATTATTACATTTTTGTGCGGTTTTCTAAGAATCAAATCAACCATGGCAAAAAAAAAAACTTTTGGTGTACTAAAGTTAATTGGTGTAAAAAGATTTGAGCTGACTTTATCAATCTGAAGGCATAATTAAAAAAAATATTACAATCTTCGCTTACTAAACAGGTAAATTAATTTAGCATACAATTACCAGAAAAAATACGTTTATATTATGTAAGCAAAACCGTAAACATTGGGCCACGAAAGCATAAATTTTTGCATTTAGTGACGTCGTATGACGTCATAACACCAAAACACCACTTAAAAATTAAATTTTAAAAACTTTAGAAGGAATTATGAAATAATAATTACATAAGAACCCGTCCGGATTAAAATGTAACGTTGTGTCAAAATTTTAGGGGAAATGGTTCAGTAGTTTCGGAGATTAGCGGCTTTGAACAAACACACATTACATTTTTATTTATATAGATAAGCAAAACCGTAAACATTGGGCGACGAAAGCCTATCAGAATGCTACAACGAACTTAAATCTTAAAAAGCTATTGAAAACAAAATAAGTCTCAACATTTTGATTTTTTTTATTGAGAGCATTTATAGCCCCGTGCACCAAAAAGTATTACACGGGAACTTACAAAGAAGTAAGCGCGAAGCACACATCACAAAGAAAAGAATAATAACAATACAAACGTTCTTGTCTTAGCAGAATTCGAACCCCGACCCTACGGCACTGCAGTCAGCGTCACTAACCACTATATCGGATGGGTGACTAATATTTTGATTAAATCACCATAAACAGGTTCCAAGAAACCCAAAATATATGTCAGAAAATCTAAGTTTTGCCATTTGCATTTCAATAGTAACATCAAATGAAATTTAAATGCCTAAAACATAGAAAAAAATATACTTACCATAAAATCCTGTCAGTTAATTTGGCCAAATTAAGACGTAGCCAAGCGCAGAAAAATATTGTGTTCCAACACGCACAGAACGATTTCTTATTCAATGCATATCGCAGCATTTGGTGACGTCTTTTGATTTGAGGTAAATGTTCGACAGGGGTTTAATTTAGGAATACTGGAGAAATATAAAATAGCCGGAAATTTTAATCGTTAAGCTACTCGTTTGTGGCTTTATTTTGAAATCACGCCAAATAGATCTTTTACTGTCTGTCTTATACTATCATCGTAACTTTTAGAACTTTTCACTATTTAGAACATAAATCTGTATAGCCTACAGTAGTCAAATATAATTTTAATTTTAGCTTAATAAAGAGATAAATAATTTTAGCTTAAAATTACAGAAAAAAAGGCGTCTTAATGTATAAGCAAAATCTTAAACATTGCATGATAACATTATCAGAATGTTGCCAAAACTACAAAACAAAATTTGAGTTGTTTGAAGAATAATCATTAAAAAAAAGGATCTCTTCGAAAAATAATCCTAATTAAGTATCAAAAAACAGAAAAATTGGATAAATATTCCAACCGATAAATATGACTATAGTAAAAATATGTAATAACCTTCAAAAACTGCGCGTAAAGTATAAATTTTTGCATTTAGTAACAGATGTGACATCATATAACGTCATAACACCAGAAAATCACTTACGGATTTATTCGAAAGATAATCCTAATTAAGTATCAAAAAACCGAAAAATTGAATAATAATTCCAACCGATAAACATAACTATAGTAAATATATGTAATAACCTTGAAAAACTGTGTGTAAATTATAAATTTTCGCATTTAGTGACAAACGTGACATCAAATGACGTCCTAACACCAAAAAATAACTTAAAAATTAAATTTTAAAAAACTAAGAAAGAGCGAATAATAAAGTATAATAATTACATAAGAACACATCCAGATTTAAATTCAACATTGTGTCAAAATTTCAGAGGAAATGGCTCAGTAGTTTCGGAGATTAGCTGCTTTGAACAAACACACATTACATTTTTATTTATATAGATATTACTAAATCTCTATACGAGTATATTATTTGTACATATGTTATTGTGTCTATATTATCATATATTATTAAACCTCAATATTAATATATAAATGCATAATTTTGTCTCTTTATTACTATATATATATTGTTAAATCTTTATATTAATATATTCATATGTTATATTATCTCCATATTACTATATATTATTAAAAATGTCTAAATAATATATGCATTTGTTTTATTATCTCTATTTTACTATATATTATTAAATATTTATATAATACATACAGATGTTATTGTTTCTGTATTGCTATGGTGTGTTATTGTCTCTCTTTCTCACCTTTGGAATAAAGATTTTGCCAAATAATTTGCTTCTATGCTTTTAATTACTGCCAGAAAAATTCCCTTTTCTTATATAGCTTTAACTTTAGAAGAAACGCATTCTTTTGAATACCTGGCTATAATTGCACTACACAATTTCGGCTGTTTTGAATCTCCTGCTAAATCCGAGTACCAACAATCATGTTATTGCGAAATTACTGATATCAGACATTCAGATATTTTGTATTGAATACATATAGCTTGAAATGTAAAAAAAATATCAAAACTACAGTGAGACGACTAAACCTTTTTGCGGCAATAAAATAAATGTATTAAAATGTAATGTAAATCTTATAAAGTATTAAATTATAATACATAATAAAATTAATTTGATTTGTATTGATATAATAAGCATTTCGAGAATTTTATTTATACTGAATGAAAATTATTTGTACACTCCTCTTTTGTCATTCTTCTCCAATTAATAAAAAAAAATTTCCATTACTCCATAGCATCAATAGCGACAAAATGTATTCAACCATCTTGTTTTCTTCTATCCGTTCTGTCATTAATATCACATCTCTGAAACGATCGCAATTTTAGGTATTTTATCTTTTACACAACAAGACGCTTGTCATCTCATCCGGAATTCAGCTCAAATTGTTAAATAAAGCGAGGAATTTACTATTATATATTTTGTTGTGCAAAGTCTTTACTCTCTAAGATACAACATGATTAATTATTATCTTGATTGTGTTTCGTGACTCGCGACGGACATAAAAAAAATTACACATTCCAAGAACTTTTAATTCAATGACAGCGGCGTTTGAAAAATGGTTCTGGCGAAAACATTCTCGAAATTTATTAGTCATTGATGCTCACTTTTCTTTTCTTCAAAAATCCACAAAGGAAAAGAGTTAAAATCAACATTTAAACCATTTTTCGAATTGCTCCGAAGGCGGGAATTTTATTTTTAAGGAACACCGAACTTTGCCTTTGTTCGAAATAATTATTATGTTTAATGAATGTCAAGAAGTTAAAGAACTGTTCTTAATTTATTTCAAGGAGCAAATAAATGAAATATCTCGGAATTGTATACCTTACCACGAATTCAATTAATCTGTATATCCCTTGAGAAGAGGAAGTTTTCTGTATTCATTACTTGTAAAAGCTATTCTTTAAATTCTACTCGGAATTTGCGAAGTTAATAAATCATATTTACCGCTTCTCACAGTCAGAGAAAAAATTATCAAAACGAAATTCAATCTCGAAGGAATTTTTTTTGAAAAAAAAGAACCAAAAAGTAATATGATTTGTCGTAATTGTACTTTCAAATATATATAATGTATTGAAGTAATAGAATTCAGAAATTGAAAGTCATTATGTGTTTTTATGCTAAGTTATTCATAATTAGAATTTTGTAATTGAATTTTAAATAACAGATATATTTTCTTGACGATTATTCTTAAAAATTAATTCCCTTTTTGAGAAAAATAAAAGTGAATGAGATTTTTCATTAGTACGATTAATTATTATTTGTTTTAATTCTAAGCTTTATTTCAGTTATTTCGCATTTTAACTTGGAAATGCCTCATTTCACATTACTTGATACATTTCTTGATTTAATTTGCATTTGTATATTTTTATATATGTATTAGAAAAGATACTTATTTAAATTAAATAAGACTTAACGATATTTATCTGTAAAATTTTAATGAAAATCGTGTTAATTTTGCAAGAAGTTCAATTCTTTAGATTTTCATGATGCATACCTTTATAAAATATAATTTTATACTTTTTTTCCGAAAAAAGCTTAGTCTATGGTTTTTAGAAACAGTTAAGCTCTCACATATTTCAAGAGTTGTTTTAAAAACATTTAATAAATAATGTGCATTTTAATATAATTTTAGATCTTAATATGTATGAAATCCTTTTAAAATCATTCGTGAATGAACCAAAAATCCGAATTAGAAACAGTTTTCAATTAAAGGAGAGTAACATTAATTTATCATAAGCTACCTTTTCATTTCTTTAAGAATTTATAAGCAGATTGCATTTTTCAGATATAGATCCTAAGAGCATTTTAATTTGATTTGGCAACTTAAAGTTGAAAGTAAATAAGTAGATTTCTAAATATGAATTAACCAAAAATATTAATTTATCTATGAAATGCCTGTGTTTGGCTTCTTGACCATTTAATGCCAAGCCTTATAGTACCGACTGACAATTTCATCAGCCGAGTATTCATCGAGTCCAGTGCATTGGAGCAGGTGCTCGCCATCCATTCTGACATGGTCGCAGAGTGGACAGGTCTCGTTAAGGTATCCGACTACGTTCGGAACCATGATATTAATAAAGCACATAAATTTATACTTTTCATGATAATTAGTGTTACTCAGATTAGAACACATGCATAATATTGTTTTAAGGAGAATTTGCCAAAAAAATTTATTTAAATATAATATTTTGGCAAAAAATTAACTTAGAATAATCTTTTTTTCCAAAAGTTCTCCTTTTGTGAAAAATGGATTTATTTCATTAGTATATTGCCTGTATATTTCTCAGACCTCTCTACAGAGGCTCAACAAGAATTTTTGAAAAATTCATATTATTTTCAGAGTTACCTCCAATTGAAATAATTATTCGCGTTTTTTTTCTTAAAATTGCTCTCCTCTGCTGTCGTAAAATATGAATAAACCCACTTCTACATTATATATTTCAAAAATTCTAGTTGATCCTCTGAACAGAGGTCTGAGCTATATACACAGGCAAAGTATTATTCTAATAGAAGCATTTTTCACTAAAGGAGAACATTTGGAAAAAAGATTATTCTAAGTTAATTTTTTGCCAAAATATTGTATTTAAATAAATTTTTTTGTCAAAATGTTCTTAAAACAATTTTATGCATACATTCTAATCTAAGTGTCACTAAATATCATGAAAATTATCCATTTATGCACTTTTGAAAATCACGGTTCCAAACGTAGAAGGATACCTTAATAGCCAGGCCAAGTCAGTGGAGGCATACTCCCAAAAAGTCATGTCCGGTGGTTAGGCAAAAGCGGACAATAGCCTCGGCTCTCTCCAGGTACCTCGGTATTGGGCCCACAGTGGCCAGAGTTTCCCATGGCTTTCCAAGGCTCTTGGTTTTTTGGAGCACAGCAGTATGCTTGTCAATGTATGTGGAAATAATGCTCTTTGCTCTTCTGAGGGTCAGGGGGACTTCCGATTGAGATGACTCGGCTCCCTACCAAAATATAATTTAAAAAATTTAAGTATTAAAACTAAATTTCAATTAAATATTGAATCTATTTCAATCAATATGTATAATGTATACCAATATGTATATGTATAAGTATTTGCAAATACAGCAATATTTGTTTTTAATATAAAAATTGATTCATTTTATTTAAAACATACTTCATTTAGGTGTATCGATTACACCAAAATGCTGGTTAATTATTTTAAGAGCGTATTTGCTGTTTTAGTAAATTTAATGTATACTTGCAATATATATCTAGTTACACACATTGAGCAGCAAGCAATCAAGAAACTGCATGTTTAATATATTTAGTAAAAAAAAGCTGACTGAAAAGTTAAGCTATCGTTTCTATAAAAAAAATATGTGATTTAAATAATAAAATGAACATTTCAGTTCATAATATATATGCAAAATATCATTCAAACTCTTTTAATACAATAAAATCTTTCAATTACGTTCAATTGTTATTATTCCTTCATTGCTTTTTTCATATTATGGCATTTTTAAATGTAACGTCAATTGTACAATAATGTCCAAATTCGAACTTCTTTTCAAAATATTTTCATTTCCAGCTATATAGAATATTTTATATATAGTTGAACTAAAAATATTATCTAGTGGTTTTAAGTACATTGTTTTTATTTATAAGTATGGGGGTGTCTGTTTACGTTAGTGTGTACGTTATTTAAAAAACGTCATTAGTTTCCAAGCTCTGAGATAGAACAACACGATGTAACAGCAAATGGTTATTATTAGACATATGCATTACATCTTAAACCTCCAAATTTGTTGATATATAATCATGCAAACTTTTAAGTAGTTGATACAATAACTTTGATTTTATGAATAATAAAAGAAGAAAATAATAATAGTCTATTTAATGAATCTATAACTTTTTAAATCAGTTAGAGGCTTTGAAAAATCAATGGTTTGAAAAAGATTCCTTTTTATATTATTGAATAAAAATTCAATGCAAAACACTTAAATTTATATGTCACATGTGTGTAAATGATTTTCATGGAATTTTTTAACAACTCGCATTCAGTTTTATAGTAAATTTCTGCTTGAACTGTGAGAGAAAGGAAGCTTATGATAAACTGCAAAAAAATGACTTTTTTATTCTTTTGGACCTTACCATTATATTTTGCAAGCGTCTTCTATTTTTTCGACTTTCTAAAATCATCTGTTTTCTGCCGATTCTGCTGGATTAGTCGTAAAACTCCTCTAACTTTTCTAAGTTAGCACAATACGACTTAAGATTAATGATCAAGGAATTTTTTGTAAGCAACTTAACTATATTACTTTTATAACTGATTCTACCAAAACTAAAATGTTATTCAGGATTAATGGTACTTGAAACTTTTACTCCATTTTTTCCTGATAAAAGCTAGAAAGTCGTTATATCAGTACTTAAAATTGTATATCATCATATTTCATCATGTGTTGTTTTTCCCAATGAATCAAAAAGTTATAGTAATTTCGATGTGATTTGACTTTTAAAAATGAATATAAGTCTATAGCATTTCTTAAAACAATATATCTCTTGAAATTCTCCTCATCGGTATTTCACCCAAATGATTCTGTACAGCGTTTTGGTTATTTAGGTCTTCAATGTTAATTTTTCTTTCATTGAATCAAGCGAAACAATTATTTTTGGAATAATATTTCGAACTAAATTTAGCATTAACAAACTGCTATACTTTCTAATGAAAAAACTAAAATTTCTCATACAAAAGAAAACAATTAATAAGTTTCTGTAAATAAAAGAAACATAGACAAAAAATATAAAAAAAAGTCGAATTTAATTCACAGAAAGCATAGGATACCTCAGTCGTTAAAAAACTAAACATAGTTTACATAACAAAAAAAATTATAAAATAATTCGTAAATCATGGTTTTGTTGTTCAATGCATTCTCGAAGCATTTTACATTTTATTAAATTTTTCCAAAAAAAGTCTTGATTATGCAATACATATGAGTTAGAAAATAACTCTTCTCTCTCTCTCAATAAAAAAAGAACTTCACAAATCATTCATAAAATATTTTACTGGAATACTTTTTCTATAATTTAGCAACATTAACACACTTTAAAGCTCTTATGCAAGTTAAAACACTTTATATAGTAAGGTATACATATCAATTCAATCATAATAACTACAGTAACTTACTAGGTAAAAGAATGTAGAGTAGAACTCATAACTGCATTGTTTTTAAAATGCAAGCAATTTCTATGTTAAACACCCTGTGTAATGCCTCTTAAAATAATATTTTGCACTTCTAACTTCTTAGAGAGAGAGAGAGAGAGAGAGAGAACTAATTAAATTACTGTGTAATACCTTTTAAGCTCTTAAGAATATTTGAAAGGTGAGCAAAAGTTTCTTTGGTACTTCGGAAAATGATCATTGAACATTTGATTAAAAAAGAAAATTCTGATTTCATCAAGGGGCTTACCCGGTAAGCAGTAGAGGTAACTGCTTTCCTTCATTTCCAACGATCGGAGGAGAGGTGATTTTACTTCACACTTTGGAAAAAGTAGAAGATTTTGTCTCAACGGATCGACTTCAATGGTCTTATATGTGTTATCATGAAAATATTAATTTGCCCTTATTTAGAACATTCTTAGCAAGAAAAATTAAAGTATTTGCAAAGATAGAAATTTAAAAAAAAGTTAACTTATTTTTTTCAATTTTATTGAAATATGGTTGTTTTAGACAAAAAAAGAAACTTCTTCTTTCTCAAAATTTATTTTAAATGCATATAATTAATTGAACTGTAACAGAAAATTTTCATGTAGATAATACTCTATATTTTAGGTTGTGTGTGCTGACTTTCCAAAGAGAAGTGGACTTGAGATTTGGAATATGAAGAAGCGTATTTTAAAATATCTGGAAGAAAACAATGAATTGCTCAGTGAGTGCTTGTTACTGAAGAATAAAGACTGGCCGTAGAATTGTGATTTATTTTACCGACATTGAGGGACATAGCAATATTTTAAATTTAGATTGCAGGGAAAAGATTGCATTGTTCTTACTTTAGTTGGTCATTTTTATCTTTTTTTTGTGACCAAACTTTTAATTTACAAAAAAGATTAACACATTAAAGAAAGGGTCTACCTTAAAAAGTGGATTAATTTCCGAACTGTGATAGATTGAAAAATTTAATATCTATTTTGCTTTATTCATTCAGTACTAGATTTAAGGATTTTCAAAGTGACAAAAAATGACTGTTATTTTTAGAAATCCCTTTTCAATTTCTCTGAAAGGCCATAATTGTTACCCATCTGAAATCCAAATCGAAATTATAGACCTACAGCACGACACTGAAAAGCAAATACAAGGAACTTATTTCAACTGCTAGTTATCCGAATTATATTGAATTTTGGAAATTTGTACCAACGAACAATTTTCTAAATTTACATGATTTAGCTGTGATATCTTGTTGTAAATTTGGATCATCACATGTTTGTACTTTTGTCTTATTCATTTTACTATTTTTTCAAAAATTTACGGTACTAAGACTTGCACAAAAAGTATTCAATATGCGATAAAAATCCCCTAATAAGTCTATAAGTAACATTTTTTTAAAAAAAAATTTCGAATTCTTTTGTTTCTTGGAATAGTTGGAAGTGGCACGCACAAAGCTTTTTTTTTATCATATCGTGGCACTTTTCCCAAAAAGGTTGGCCACTCCTGCCATACACCGTACAGGCTACTGAAAGCTGGCCACAACCGGTTTGCCGGTACGCTGTACGCGGGCACAGATATTTTCTTCTTTCTATCTCTGATTTCCACATATCTTTAATTCTTATAGTGAGATTATTAGTGATATTGTTTTTAAGAGATTAATTTTGTTCTTGGTAATGAAATACTTCTCATTTGTGATTTTCTTTGTGGTGACGGTGTGAATTTTTCATTGAAGGCAGGAATTTACATTCTTGAAAATATTCGATAAAGAAGAATTGGCAAGGCAATGTGCAATTCGTAGCTTAAGAAAAAATAAAAATGGAAAGATAAGCCAAAAAGGTCGATATTATCTTTTTCCTCATTGCAATGTAAGACATAAGTGTTACACCACGCATCAAATTGTGTGTGAATATAATGCACAAACACACAAGATCTTCAACCAGTTAAAAAAGAGGTATGGACATAAAATTTTTCTGTAAGTATGAGAGAAATTCTTTTAAGATATATGAAACATTTTTCATAGCATGCAGAGTGTACTTATAAAAAGCAAACATTTAGGAATTTTAATGTTCTACAAATATAATATAAAAAAAATAGTGTGAAAGCTTTTTATAAATGAATATTAAAACAAATATTTTCCGTTTTCGCCTTCTGTTAAGTATAACGCTTAAATATAAGAAATAAAAAAATTTGCTTTTTTTGGAACAATTTGAACAAAAAATATGATTTCTTAAAAAGTTAAGAAATCGTTATAAATATACAGAGATAAATAAATATATAGATAGATATAGATAAGCAGATAGGTAGATATTAGATAGAGAAAAGATAAATAAAAAGGTGATAAATAAAAAAAAGATATACTAAATTGTTTGAACTTGATGAAAAGAGCATTGTGAGATATTTGAGATGGTTCCTCACTCTCTAAACGTTCATACCGTAGGAGGTCTGCGATTCACGCTGCATTTAATTTACAGATCTCCTCTTATATTTTGGGAAGACTAATTCGAATTTAAAATTCCATTTGAAGACCACGCATAAGAATACCCCGAAAGTAACTTCCGGGCTGCTCTTGGCTGCCTGATAAGTAAATGCGTTTTTAAATAACATTAACTCTTTTATAGAGAAAAGTAGTCTCAGTTGCAGAGGGGTAATAGTCATGAGCTCGTAGTTGATGTTATTTCTGTTCACAATCAATTCAAATTTTGATGTCGCTTAAAACCTGCCGAAAAGAGGAGGCCATGCACGTTTAATTTCTCGATACTTACAGTTATCACTTTGGCGTGGTGTGGATGCTCGGAGAATGAGGCACCTTCTTCGGTGAATCTAATAAACAATCAATAAATTTGTAGCAGATTTTTTTTCATTTTACTAGCAAGATAAGATTGTGGAAGGATGGAGTAGAAAGAAATATACAATTATTAATCCGTTTATTCTCAGATTATATGTATCCACATTATGCATTTTGCTGACTTTCTTGCTGAGAGAGGAGCCCTTGTAAGCCAAAGACCCACAACAATTTCGATTTTTCATTCTTGAATACTTTTTACTACCTTCAAATATAATTTTAAACTGGAAGCTGCAGTGATTTAGAAGGAAAAGAACTGGGCTATATTGTAAGGGAATCCCTCCTGTGGGTTAATGAAGCTCCTTGAAAAGTTGCTGTAGATCATTTCAGACTATAAGAGGTTACACATCTATCGAATCAGTATCGCCGAGTTACCTGACGGTACTTTTTGTGACTCTGGTCGGCTTGTGACCGCTGAATATTTCGTCGTGTGCCTTGCACTAAATGATTTGGGTTGTGTTAAGGGAAAATATTGGAGAGTACGTACACTAATGACATAGGTGCTATTTGTAGTACGTGTTATTAGTAAAATAAATAAATAATGTTGTACATTGTTCTTCATTAATGTTCAAGTTTGTGTGCACTTTTCTAATACTTTAATATATGGAGAAATTAATGTTCTGTAATACAAGTCTGCAACGGGTCTATTCACGTAGTTCCCCTACTAATTCTCAACCGTAAAAACTGTTTCTTTAAATATTATTCTATTGAAAATTTTCTCCCGAAGAAAAAGACGCGACTTATGCAAATCAAGCTTATATTTAAGTTATCTGACTTCCCTAAAATTGTCAATTTTCCCCAAAATTGACAATTTTTTATGATTTTATTTTAAAGGCCATCATATTAGCTTCATAAAAGTACCAAGTTTATTATTTTCCGTTCACTAGAACAAAACCTACGAGTATTTTAGTAATAGCAAATGCCTTTACTTTAAGCAAGAGATGTCATACTTTAAAACGCGTTTTAATCAAAACGTGTTTTTTTGAAAATTCTCAAACGGATACAGTGACTGCTCAAAAAATCTTGAAAATAATTAACTGAAATTGTTTGTGTATGTTCTGTATAATAGTAGAAGAGTTTTAATCTTCAATTTATCAATGACTGTTTTAGTACAAAATATACTGTCCCTTATTTTAATACACTCACTGTTTTTTTAAGCAATTTCATGTAATAACTAAGACAAAATGCTCTAGATTTTGTAAAAATTAAAAGGTCCTGATGGTCATTTCAAAAATGAATAACATAGCAAAGCATCAGAATTGAAAAATTCAAAATCCGTACTTTGGTTCAGAATTGGCCTCGTTTATGCTATTTTATGTAAATTTTTACCAATTTTTTCCCATTTTGGTAATAATAATTTATTTTTATCTTCTTAATTTTAGAATTTTTTTTCTTAAAATCTTCTAAACAAATCTAAAAACACAAAAAAACCCATATCTCCATTTTAAAAAAAATTTCGCAAGTAGTCGGATGCTTTAAACATTTTCTTTCAGGTTCGATACAGAGAGAGGTTATGAGCTAAAGGATAGCAGTTAGTTATTAACGTAAAACTAGTCGAGAGTGTTTCGTAAATTATTTTATTAATATTCACATAATTTTAAATGTGTATTTCCTAA
The DNA here is from genome assembly GCA_019973935.1 of Trichonephila clavipes. Lineage (NCBI taxonomy): Eukaryota > Metazoa > Arthropoda > Arachnida > Araneae > Nephilidae > Trichonephila > Trichonephila clavipes. The sequence goes on along the minus strand of BMAU01003312.1, from coordinate 602,095 downwards.
CTTGGCTTGGTGAGATTTGTTAAGTTTTATGGATTCTTTATAAATTGTATTTGTTTGACGATGGCTAATCTTCTTTCTAACTCTCGTACACTAATGGATGGAAGAGACCATCCATTACAAGTCTTACAGAAAATTATTTTGTACTTATAATTGTTATTGACTTTTCTGCAATATTTCAGTGTTAACATTAATATACAATTAACATTAACTATTTTATCAAAACGGGATTTGATTCACAATTTTTCCCCAAAGCTCGAATTTCAGGGAATTAATCAAAAGTAGAAACTTAGAGCATTTGAAACAAAACTGAATCGACGCTCGATTCACGGCATCCATTGGAGACAATTCTTTACATCTTCGAAATGTCAGAGTCTAAAATGGCACATGAAATGTGGAACGTATCTTTATATGGTAGTGTTATGCAACATGTAACTATATTACTTTTAACAGAAACTTGGATAAATAATGAAGAAAAAATAGATGTTCCAAATTTTTACTGTATTGCTAAATTCCAAAGACACAATCACAAAGCTGGTGGAGTTGCTGTATATAAAAATAAGGGAGATACAACAACTTATATCATTTCAGAAATGGATGTAACACGTTAAATACTACGGAATAATTTGGGTTTAATAAGTCATGTATCGAAGAAATTTGTGCAGCAAAATGTAGAGCAGAAAATGGACAAATAATTTTGATGGATACTATTTACAATTCACCAAATCAAAATGTAAAGAAAATTATCGAATTCGTTCACAAAAATTTAGTTGCCTTCACTGAAGCCCGATCAACTCTTCTGAACAAATTGCTTCTTATTTTAAGTAGGGGTTTTAATGTAGATTATTCAAAAAACAAATCAAAGCCTTCAGTAGATTTTTTAAAATCAAAAATCAATTTAATTATGTCAAATGATCTAAATGAAAGCACGTTGAAGTATGGAACAATGCTTGACCGAGTTTCTTTTTTAGATATTTAAATTATTTATAACCTATTTCAGCTACCATAAACCTGTTGTTTCCTTCTTAGAATACAATAAATTCACAAATATGATTGTATAATTCACAAAAAATATTACTTTATGAGTACAGACATATGAATAAATAATTTTGTATGACAATACTAATACTCCCTTGTTTCATATTCACCAAACTGATTTCTGAAAAAAACATTACAAAATTTAAAATTATCCCTTCTATCGTGTATCTATAAGCACACAGAGCAAAAATTGTATTCATCTTTACATTTCAAACAAAAAATAATGTTTTGAAATACTTGATAAAAAATAATGCGAAAATATTGTCTACAGAATATAGAATACTTTTTAATTTTATTTATAATTTAAAATGTATAATGCAAAAAATATGTAACCATGAAAAAATTAAAGTTTAACTTTTCAAATAAAATCAATTGAAATATAAAAGAGCACAGAAACAAAATTCAGACTTGCTTCTGTGACTAAATGTTACTTTGTAAAAGAAATATTATTAATTTTAATGAATTTTATTTTCTTTCTTAATTAATAAAATAAAGAAATAAAGAATACATATTCATATACATTTTCTTACTTAATTTTATTAAAAGAATTAATGTGACGTAAAAAAAAATACTAGGTTGAGGGTAAAAAAGTTAAACACTTGCTTAAAAAATAACTTTTATTATTTTTTTTAAAATTATTTTATGGGGTAAATTTTTTTCAATTGTAATTTTAAGCAAGATGTGTGAAAAGTGGTTCTATTCATTAAAGTTAAGGAAAGTTAAATCTGAATAATGGCTATGACATCACTATCTTTCTAACATTTTTAATCCTCATTTAATTTAAATTTTTGTATACATTTTAACATAAATTTTATCGTAACCTTTATTTTAGGGGAACATGATTTTTTTTTAAAATATAAAAAACTCTTTCAAAAACGAGAGTCAAATTAAAAGCAGAAATTTGAAAAAAAAATAAAAAGATATTTATCAATGATATTTAAACAGTATAAAAATGCATAAGTAATGTAAATTAAAATTCTTTGTTTGACCGGTAATACTTAGTTAAAATCTGTATTAATATTCATTAGGTAGAAAAATATGATGGTAATTCATTTTAAAC